>JAAGKR010002932.1:29157-83083 GCA_011419295.1 Clarias macrocephalus
ACAGTTTATAGGAATGGACATGTACCCCGGACATTCCACGATATTAAATGTAACTACATATGACAAAAAGTGTAAAATGGCTTTTTTTTTTTTTTTTTGGATTTTTCCCCGATTTTCTCCCTAATTTAGTCGTGTCCAATACCTCCCCGTCACTAGGGGGCGCTCCCACATTAAGGCTACTACTACCATTCAGCCAGGAGGGCCAAAGACTATCACGTGTTTCCTCCGAACCACGTGACGCCAGCGGACCGCATCTTTTCGAACTGCTCGGTCGCGCACCGTTGGGGGCGGCGTAACACACTCGGAGGACGGCGCTATCCGCTCCCTCCGTTGCGCGAGCTCACAGACGCCCCTGACTGGCTGTAGAGCCGTGATTAATGTGGGAGCACTAAGTACCTCTCATCCCTCCCCTCTGAGAGAGCTCGGCCAATCAGCTCTCTCTAGACCTCCGGCTGCGAGAGGTTACAGCACCACCCGGGATTCGAACTAGCGATCTCCGGATGATGTGCACACAAATTTTTGATTTATTAACTTTGTGCTAAGCAGCATGGTGGCATAGTGGTTAGCACTGTTGTCTTACATCTTCCGGCTCGAGGGTTCGATTCCTGAATTAGGTCTGTGTGCATAACGTTTGCTTGTTTTCCACACGCTTGGTGGGTTTCCTCAGGGTGCTTCGGTTTCCTCCCACAGTCCAAAGACATGCAGATTACAATAATTAATAATTGTAATGGATCGTCATCCCATCCAGGGTGTACCCCACCTCTTGATCTAGGTCTTCTGGGATAGGCACCAGTTGATCTTGACCCTGTATATACGGTAGGATAAAGGCGGTATAGACAATGAGGGAGTAAAGGAGATGAACTTTGTCCTCACTTTGTAGGATACTAACAAGCATTTGTTCATGTGTCTGTCATCCATGACATCTGTCCTCCACTTTCTGCATGGAAAAGGGATTACAATCTTCACCATTGGCCTCTACGGTCCTAGTTGGTTCCTCCTACAGAGGTTCCTACACTTTTGAATGGATGGATGTCGTCTTTAACGACACTTTATCTGCTTAGTAATTGCTTTAAGTCTCTCCGAGTTTCCATAAAGTTGTGTTTCACGTCTAACTTGCTTCTAACACAAGGCTGAATCCCAAATCCCTCTCTAGCCCCTGATAAAGGGCACTACTTGGTGTGTTGAACAAGAGATTCTACACCGTACATAGTGCAATAGCTTTCCATTTCACGCGCTTTGGGATTTAACCCCAGAACAGTTCGCTTTTTATTAGAAAGCTTGAAATGTCAGGATTAGTTAACGTTACCTGAACATCAGTTTATGAAGTGTGAAGCACAGCACATTCCGTAACACATTAGCAACAGAAGCACTGAATGAGCTAATGCTAATGCTAGCAATGACCAAACGTCTTTAAGAACCAAAAGAATAAGGTGGGAATGAGGTTTCTCTTCAGGGTTGTTGGGCTTGCTCTCCACGAATGGGCTTGGTAATTTAGAACAGCCTCAGAGTAGATCCGACGCAAAACAAGAGGAGGCCGATTAAGTGTTTTGGGCACTGTATAAGGAAACACCGGGGTCCATGTGTGTGCTAGTGGTACAGTACTGGTCAAAGATTTGGACACAGCCTCCAAATCTGAGACACCACTCCCTTAGGTAACAACAACAACAACAATTATTATTTAGGACATGAAGGTCAGCTGTTCTGGAACAGCTCTTGCAAGAACAGTACTATCACGTGCATTTGCAAAACCCATCAAGCATCATGATGAAGACCTTCCCAGGAAAGCAAGACTAAAACTTACTGTATCTCTGCTGCAGAGGAGAAGATCATTTAGAGTCACCAGCCTCAGAAATCACCAATTAACAACCAGCACCTCAGATTAGAGCCGTTACGAAGCTTTACAGAGCAGAAGTGGCAGATACATATCAAAATCAACTGTTCAAAAGAGATTATTGCATACTTTGGACGCTTAGAAATGTAAAACAATATAAAGGACCATGAAGGTGGTACTGGTACTGTATATATATATCAAGTATATCCCATCCCAAGAACCCCAAGATTATATTTCACAGTTGCCTTTTTCATTTCAGAAGGAGATCCATGTGTGGTTAGTGATGGAGAAGTCTAGACTGACCTTCTCAGCCTGTTTAAACCGTGATGCCTACCAGGAAAACCAGAAGCAGAAAAATCAATAAATGAGTAAATAGAAGAAAAAGTGGGAGACAGCCTTCAGTGCTGCCTCTGGGCACTATGAATATTTAGTCATGCTGTGTGGTTTGTTCATTGCCCCCATAGTCTTCCAGGCATTCCCGAACGACGTTCTTCTGGAAAATAAATATTTTAGTCTACTCTCATTTCCTAAAAAAATCAAAAGGTTCTTGGATACCCTTGAGTTTGTAAAGCCTGAGAAATGCAACATCCCTGTCCCGAGAAAAGCATTCCTGAACTACATCATGAGCAAGGAAAGAGTGATCATGGTGGAATCCAAGGTGTACACTGTCACCGACTGGTTGACGCTCAAATCTGTGAAAGCCTCACATATTTTTTTATAGGTTCACCAAGGGCTTTGATAGCATTGTGGCGCTCTTTCACGTTGGTCCTAAAATACCTTCATCATGGCTCCTTTGCTGAAACATCACTGATTTTAATGCTGGAAACTATGTCTAATCATCCTAATAACCTTAAAGAAATTATGATCTAATGAAGAGTTATTAGTAGTCAAACTGATGTAAGAAGATTGGCTCCACTGGCCCGAGGAAGTACCTCCAGCCAAGGAAACGCATCCTACTCCTCAGCAACGTCTAGCAAAACATATGAACAGTACAAATGTCAGCAACAAACCTGATCATTCATCACCAAAACCACTTGAGGACCAAACACTGGTGGGAGTCCATGGTAACAGATGTTCTTCAAGTAATGCTCTGCATGAAAGACTTGAAAGACTTAATGACAGATACGCCCATATCGCATGTCTAAACATTTCAAGGTATATCATTTTTTTTCTCTCTCTCTCTCCAGAAAGCTTCCATAGAGACAGCAAGAAAGAAAATGCTATCTAAAGTCATCTAAGATTGCTAATTTTATGAAGTAACCAGATAGCACAGATCTTTCAAATATCAAAACGTGATGGCGACTTTTCTTGAAATATCGATGGTATGTGTAAAATTCGGCTTATAAAACCGACTTCTAAATATCAGTGAATGAAGAGTAAAAAATGAATCATGGCTTCATGTTAATGCGGAAATTACACGCTACAGACTAACTCCAGATCATAACACTCCAAAGGCTTGTACAGTGTCCACTATACGTGATGGGTGCATCACTTCATGCAACTTCCATTCTAACCCTGACACGCCCCTCGCTCTGGAAAAGTATCAATCTGGACTCACATGACCCTTTTCCATCGCTCTAGTCAAGTCCAGTCCTTATGCTCCATAGCAAATTAAAGATTTTTTTTCCTGACTCGTCTTATAAACAAGTGGCTTCTCTAAGTCCTTTAAGCCTGCGTGTGGAATTAATATTTATAGCGCTGAAATCTACTTTCGGTTCAACTTTACCGAACGTTTAAACGATCTCCGATCACGCTCATTCATTGGTTATTTTTTCAGACCATATGGTTTCTGCAAAGTTGCCGGTTCATTACAATCCTTGCAGGTTTTAATAATGTTTTGAGTTCTTAACCCGATTCCAGTCACTTTAATGTTTTCTTTGCTTGACAATACTTTGATTCTTCTGGAACTTTTTTTGGGCCAGGCAGTGGATGGAGAGCGACAGAGAGAGAGAGAGAGAGAGAGAGAGAGAGAGAGAGAGAGAGAGAGAGAGAGCATGTAAATGAAAACAGCTTTCACAGCAGTATGATGGACAGAGAAACAAGAAAACAGAGAGAGAGAGATATAAAGGCTGAGTCTGGCCCACAGCCTCATCCTCTAACACACAGACATTGTACTGAGGTTGCCTGCCAAGTGTGTGTGTGTAACCAGAGCTGACTGAGGCTCCAGTAAGACCATCCATCCACTTCCCACCAAACGCACACTTGTCATCACCCAATAACAAATACACAGACGTGCACATTAACACCCATTAAATGTACACATTAGGACTTAAAGAAGTGCTCAGCTCTATTCAAACACACATTCCATCAACACCCGCCCTACACCCAGAGTGTTTCAAACGTTTATACGCGTACATTCGTCTTTTTTTCCTTTCTTTTCTCTACACCTTCTGGATTAAATATTCCACCTAACGAGCTAAGCATATTCTTATTTTATTCCTCAGCAAGGTCTCGGTTATATAATGAGCGCTTGAACAGAGACTGTTTCCGAGTTGCATGAAGCTGAAAGCAGCTCGGATCTGTCAGCCGTGAGATCTTCACCTCGCTGGCAGATTTTCCCCCTGCTTCAACACAGCATGGCTTCATTTACTGCGAGTGCTCAAAAAGCCTCAGAAATCTCTCGCAAGGATTTGCAGACCAAAAAAAAAGTATATGAAACCAGGCATTCTGAGACATTTTGGACAGCAGATTTTTTCTTCCACCCTTCTCTCTTTTACATGTCTGTGTGGAGAAAAATGTGGAGAAGTTTAGACTTATAGTCTGGCATGAAGTTGAGAGGTTTAAGCCTGCCGCGTAAACTTCATGCGTTTTTTGAGTTTAGTCAGCAGATGGGTTCGTAATCCAATGTAAGTGTACATACTAATACTGTTGTTGTTAGTCTTTCGGCTGCTTCTGACAAGGGGTCGCCACAGCGGACCATTAAATCTGCACAACAACTTGGCACAGGTTTTAGGCTGGATGCCCTTCCTGACGCAACCGTCCCATTTTGTCCAGGCTTGGGACCAGTTTTTGGGATTTGGGCATTGCCTGGGTATCAAACCCAGGCCTTCCGCATGGCAGACGAGAGACCTTCCACTGAGCCACCAATGCCCTGTATGTGCTAACATTGTATGTTCCCTCCAAATTAGCTAAAGCCAGCTGATTATATTTGGTCAAACTGTTCCTCACTCTGCATCACAGAGTACCGTGCCCTCTTTATAGACACCTTTACTGGCTAATGTTGCTGTGATTGACAGTGGAGACGGACGATGTCATCTCTCACTCTCAGACGGTTTGGACAATTTTACTTAATTGGCTTTTGGCTGTTGCATTTTCAGAGCATAAAATTCTTGAGATCTCCTTATGGTAGGTCAAATTGTTCTCTGTCGTGCCATCAATAAGCCATTTTTCTTCCAGATCTACCAAATTTTTAGAAACTGGTAATATACAGTACAGACTAAAAGTTTGCACACACCTTCTCATTCAAAGAGAATTTGTATTATGGCAAGAAAAAAGCAGCTAAGTGAAGAAAAAAAACGAGCGGCATCATTACTTTAAGAAATGAAGGTCAGTCCGAAAAATTGGGAAAACTTTAAAAGTGTCCCCAAGTGCAGTCACAAAAACCATCAAGCGCTACAAAGAAACTGGCTCACATGCGGACCGGCCCAGGAAAGGAAGACCAAGAGTCGCCTCTGCTGCGGAGGATAAGTTCATCCGAGTCACCAGGCTCAGAAATCGCAGGTTAACAGCAGCTCAGATCAGAGAGCAGGTCAATGCCACACAGCGTTCTAGCAGCAGACACGTCTCTAGAACAACTGTTAAGAGGAGACTGTGTGAATCAGGCCTTCATGGTAGAAGATCTGCTAGGAAACCACTGCTAAGGACAGGCAACAAGCAGAAGAGACGCGTTTGGCCTAAAGAACACAATAAAGAACACAATAAAGAAAACTTGCTGAATGAGAAGGTGTGTCCAAACCTTTGGTCTGTACTGTACGCTAACCAGCAATAACTCAATGCAATGGCAAACATTATATGCCCAATGTTGTGTAGGTCCCACTTGTGCCTCAAGGTGTAGCCCCTCTGTGCGTGACTACACCAGGAAGGTAGCAGCGGATCCTTCGGGTGTCTCATGGATTGGACTTGCTTGGTCGGTGCATCCTATATGTGCTGGGTCGGATTGAGATCTGGGGAATTTAATGAACAACCTTGAACCATTGTACATGGCAGGCCCTAATGCACTGGGTGTTCTGATACCTTTCTATCATTGCCAGCATTAACTTTTTTCAGTGGTTTGTGCTGCATTGGCTTTTCTGTGGGATCTGACCAGACCAGCTGGCCTTTGGTCCCTGTGGCGCTGGGTGAGCCTTTGGCACCTGTGATCCTGTCAACAGATTTGTTGGTGATCAATGCTATATAGCATGAAGGCCTGATTCACACAGTCTCCTCTTAATAGTTGTTCTAGAGACGTGTCTGCTGCTAGAACTCTGTGTGGCATTGACCTGCTCTCTGATCTGAGCTGCTGTTAACCTGCGATTTCTGAGGCTTTTTTCAGTGGTTTGTGCTGCATTGGCTTTTCTGTGGGATCTGACTAGACCGGCTGGCCTTTGGTCCCTGTGGCGCTGGGTGAGCCTTTGGCGCCCGTGATCCTGTCAACAGATTTGTTGGTGATCAATGCTGTATAGTTGACCTGTCAGCAGTAATAAAGTTGGATCTGGAATCAATGTGAATACCCTCTGGGACTACACCTAGGCTGGGATGACAGTTCCACATATACTCATTTGTACCATAGAGTATTCTGAGGTTAAATGGCCTAGCGTGTGCTCTGGGACACCTGAAGCCATCCTGAAAGTTCATGATCTATCGCCAGATTGAAATGAGACCAATGTTTTTACTCCAAGAGAGCTGCGCCAATTCCACCTCTATTGGAGGCCCATCCGTGGGTGGCAATTTCGCGAGTAGATTTCAGACATCCAATCTACCAATGATGGCGTGGGTCCGTTGAACCTTGTGCCACTTCACATTGGTTTTACACTTCTGATTGCTTCGTTGGAGTTAGCAACCAAACTAGGTGCTGCATTGCGATAAAGTACTAACTCCTTCAGCATGATAAAATCACACAGGAAGTTTGGTGACTAGAGATTATCATCTGTTGATGTCTTAGAGTTCTGCAGTTAGGAGGGCAGCTTTCAAAGTTACTGTGGCAGCAAGTCTGCGAAAGGAGAGTGTGGGTGGATCCGCACAAGACGCTGTATGTGTGTGTGTGTGTCTGTGTGTTTACACATGGATATGAGAGTATGAGGAGAGTTGGCGTTCTGTAAGGGTGACGAGAGGAGAGAGAGGGACACAGATGGCCTGTAGAAGCAAGATGGGGAAAAGAGTAGTTTAAAAATACCCACTTCTAAGAGCTTGAATTGCATCGAGACAGACAACACAATGCTGGAAAAGGCCAATAACATAGATTGTGACAAAATATTATGAAATATGCATTTTTTGACTACAAATGCATGCCTGGTTAAAACCAAGCAACCTCGACCTAGAATGACATGATCTCCATGCTTCAACAACACCGTTTCTGTCCAATCGTTTCTCAAATCATGGGACAAATGTGGCAAATCAGGACAACAAAATACGACCAAAACACAGTATTGGTGCTGATTGTGTTTGTTTCTATGTTATACATATAATACAGAAAATGTGTGTGGCAAAAAAGCTCCTTCTAAAGTTTATGCAACATGGATATGACCAATCTTGCTTCGCTAAAAAATTCAAGTTGCTAACTTCACTGTTTCAAAGTTAGAATTTGAGAATTTGAGGATTTTTTACATTTTATTTTCTTGTTAAAGAATGCGTGAAACATTAACAGACGACGATGTTAGAGATCTAAAAATGTGAAGTTTTCCCTTCAGAGACTCCTTCTAACAGAAAACAACACCATATCAAAGTTAAGTGTAAATTTCTACCCTAGAAACAATTGCAGCAAGTGTGGCTGGAATTGCTGTCAGAGCCGCAGTAAAAAGAAATCAATCATAAACTTCTGACCGTCGAGATCCGAATGTTCGACAGCGCTGCGGAATAATACATACATTTAATAAATGCATAAAACTCTTGGCTTAGACAGCTTAGACTCTACCATCTGTTTAGCACCACCACATATTTGCTCTTCTAAATGAAAGATGTATTTGCAAAAAAATATTTACCCGACTTAGCTATACACTAGAGACTATCTTTAGTCTTTTGGAGCTTCTGGACCCTGAAGCCTGTAATCTTATTTCTTGGCAATTAGCATCAGCTGAAATTGTAGTCAGATCATAAAACATATGAGAAATGTACAAAAATGTGTACAGTAGAAAGAATTCCAGATGAGTCCGGAATTACTGGACGGTATATGATGCAGTTAGTCATAATTGTTTGCGGATTTCATAATACAAAAGAACAAGTCATACGTTTCATTCTTTCATTGTCACACTTGGGGCACTCAGGATTGATGTTTGGAGAGGCAGAGGGTTCAAGCCTCACTACCGCCGGGTTGCTTTCTGTTGGGCTCTTGATCACAGCCTTTTGCACCCATACAATTTTGTCGCCGGTCCCAAATCCTGTATGAGATACAAGAAAGATTGGGTGTCAGGGTAGTGACCACCGTTGCTACAGAAATGATAGAACTCATTGCCTGATGTGCTCAAATTGCAAAATAGAGTCTTTGTGTGCACAGACAAAATATGAGGGGGAAAAAAAAAGATCCCCTTTCGTTTTCATTTTTGTCCATAAATGAGCAAGCTGTTCAAGTTTTCTGCCTGGTATGATGTCACTCCCTGGCAGGCTGTCATTTTCAGTGAAGTCCCTTTTTGCACTTCTACAAAGAGCCACTAGGCAGAGGGCCATGCTGCAGCAGCTCATTTAAAGGTAAAGACACCAAAACAGCGCATTCGGAAAAGGAGTGACCCAGAAGGAATTTCAGTGCTGTGAGAATGCATCCCTGAAACAACCCTTAAGGCGTCCAAAATACGCAATAATCTGGATGTTAATCGGTGATTTCGGAGGCTGGTGACTCTAAATGAACGTCTCCTCTGCAGTAGAGCTCAGTTTTGGTCTCGCTTTCCTGGGAAGGTCTTCATGAGAGTCAGTTTCATCATGGAGCTTGATGGGTTTTTACAAACGCATCTGACATACAATACTGTTCTTGTAAGAACTGTTCCAGAACAGCTGACCTTCATGTCTTAAAATAACAACTGACTGTTGATGTTTGCGTTACTTAACTACCTAATTCCATGTGTGTTATTTTATTTTATAGTGAAATCTCCAGTATTGTTCCAGAATGTAGAAAATAAATCACTAAACAAAAACCATTGAATTAATAGGTGTGGCCAAACGTTTGACTGGTTCTGGTACCTAACAGCAGCTATAGTCAGGTGTTCTCTCAGCAGGTTCTACTGAAAGCAAAACCCAAAGAGGTACAGAGATGTTTTTATCTTCCTGTTAACTTTACTGTTACTAAGCACTGACACTGGAGACTCCTTACGGAAATGATGAATAAATGTCAAAGCTGCGTGTTACACATTTAATAAACCTCTTAAGATACAACAGGACCTTGGTAGGTGTGTGTGTGTGTGTGTTGTTTAATTCCATTCAGTCTTTGATGGCGCTTTTCTTTGTGTCATGTCACTGCGCTCCATCAGCTGCCAGGCAATCCTATAAACTTTAATTATACTCTACATGGCTCTCCTTGAGGAACGAAGAAGATTAGAAGGAAATTAAATGCGGTTTCTCGCACGCATGGTCGTGCGCCGCGTCCCCTCGTGACTGAGGGCCTTCCATACATCCGAGTACGCTGAATAATCTATGGGCGCTCCTCACGTACGGCGCTAAATATAGGCGTTTATTAAGAATTTATGCGCTCCCATATATCGAGTGGCAGAGAATGACGGAGTATAGGAATGCAAAATGAAGACACGAATGTGTTACTGGCTAAAAACAGAATGGATTATGGGGTATGGGTATAGGCTTTCACTGAAGCATTCAAGTGTGGGAAAAAAAAAAAAAAAACGTACCGTACAGCCGTAGCCAAAGGTTTTTCAGAATGATACAAATGTTAATTTCCACAATGTCTGCTGCTTCAGTGTTTTCGTCAAATGTTACTGTGGTATACACGGTTAAAGGCTTTTATCGACAATCATATCAAGTTGATGCAAAGAGTCGATATATACAGTGTTGATGCGTCTTTTTCAAGACCTCCGCAGTTCACCCTGACATGCTGTCAACCATCTTCTGAGCCACACCCTGACTGATGGCAGCACATTCTTGCATAAGCTTGGAGTTTGTCAGAATTTGTAGGTTTTTGTTAGTCCACCTGCCTCTTGAGGATCGAGCACAAGTTCTCCATGGAATTCAGGTCTGGGGAGTTTCCTGGCCATGGACCCAAAATTTCCCAAATGTTTTGTTCCCCGAGCCACTGAGTCATCACTAATGCCTTATGCCGAGGAGCTCCATCATGATGGAAAAGTTTGTCACCAAACCGTTCTTGGATGGTTGGGACACGTTGCTCTCGGAGGATGTTTTTGTACACCGTTCTTTATTCATGGCCGTGTTCTTAGGCAGAATTGTGCGTGAGCCCACTCCATTGGGTGAGAAGCGACTACACACATGAATGGTCTCAGAATGTTTTATTTACTGTTGGCATGACTGCCAACTGGACAGATGGTAGCGCTCACCTTCATACAGGGATTGAACTGCTGAGGACTGGGGTGAAGTCATTTACTTTGATAAATCCCCTTAAGATTGTTTTGGGTATCTGGAAAAAAAAGCTTGTCTAGAAAAAAAAGGTAAGCGCTTTTTTCACTGAGTCTTTGCATAAACTTAGTGTAATTGTCAATAAAAGTCTTTGACACTTACTGTAAGAAATGCTTGTAATCGTACTTCAGGATATCATAGTAACATCTGACAGGAAGATCTAAAAACACGGAAGCAGCGGACATTGTGAAAATGAATATTTGTGTCATTCACAAAACTTTTGGCCGAGGCCGTACGCTAATATCCTCCAGATCTCCGCACGCTCTCACGAAATATGACACAAAGTCAAAACCCTGAGCGTTCTCAATCATGTCCACCTCTGGCACGGCATGCTTTAATAAAAATGTCCTTAACTTATTATGTAAAAAAAAAAAAGACATAACATACATTATATAACAGAAGGGTTGGCCTGTCATGATCTATTAAAGTAAAAGTCCGGCCTCAACCATCACATCACATCACATCACATCACATCACATCACATCACATCACATCACATCACATCACATCACATCACATGTGTATGTTCATATTGAAATATTCGTGATGTGCCGCACGATTCTCGTGCTGATCTGTTTGTTAGGATATTTAGTATCACACAATGGATGATTTGACCGTATCTTTCACCCCATGCTTTTTTGCCATAGATGTTCAGGTCAAACTGGGACTTTTGATTGTCCAGAGTAACAGAACACAGTTATGAGAGTAAAAACTTCCTTTATTTCTCTATATAATCCGCTGCTACACTAATGCACATATCCCAGTGTTTCACTAGTGCTTGGACACCATCAAGGTAAAAACGTTTTCTCAGTACGTCGGAGCCGTGATCGGAATGACTGCTCCATGTCTGGCCTCCCAGGAACTCCTTTAATGCTCCAAACATGTGGAAATGGTTTGGAGAAAGGTCAGGACTGGTCGAGTTCCTGTAATGTGCAAGCGGTGTTGGTGAATGATCGTGTGTACAGTTCCCACAGGACAATCGTTCCACTTGCTGAATGTTCCGTTGGGCTCTGAGCCACCCCGACCAGGACCGCCAGTGGTCGATTATCATATTTTAGCAGCAATTACTGTATTTTAAAAAGCTAGATTCAACAATCAATGCATGAGTTGTAAAGAAACCACTTAAAAAAAAAATCACATTAAAGATAATTTTAATATGTACAGTCTTATGCAAAAGTTTAGGCACCCCTTGATAAATAACAGATTTTGGTGATTTATTTATTTATTTTTTATTATTCGTAAAGCTTTGAAATTGGCATTTACTAATGACAGCTGTTGCCATGCATCAGATCTAACGAGCTGATTAAGGTCCTGGAACCTTGTAAAAAGAATCTGAGACTCTGGATCTCTTAGGGTGGCCAAACCTTTGCACAGCGCCACAATAATGTTTTTATTTTTTAATCTTTGTTCAATTCATGACATAAAAAGTAACCATGCACTAATGGTTGCTGAAAATATTGTGCACTTTTTTCATAGGCTGTGTTAACATCTTTTCAATTAAAAAAATCACCAAAATCTGTTATTTATCAAGGGGTGCCTAAACTTTTGCATAAGACTGTATGTCTTGGGAAAAATAACTTTTTCATGCTCTGCTGTCCTTCTCTGAAGACAAACAGTGATCGCATTTCAGTGTGGCACTTTTGCAGGGTGCAGTGCTCTAATAAAAATGAAATCCGGGGCAGGATGAATTGCATTCAGTTTGCTTGTGGTGTTTAAAAAGGCAATGCGTCGCTGATCAAGCTACAGTCGAATCCAGTGCAGGCGATGGCAGTATACTGATTGCATTTCAGTGATGCATGACTGCAACATGCACCTTGCTGATTATAGCAAAATGTAGAAGTAACATTGCTGATGCAATGTTTAATTCTAACAAGAATGCAAAACCCCAGTGAGGAAAAGAGACAAAAGAGTGAAACACTGCAGCTGATCGGACTGTGATTGCAAGCTTGGAATTACAGTATACAGCATTAACAAACAAATAGGTACAAATAAATTCCAAATAAAGCAATACCTGCTGCTTGCTTTGTACTAAAGACATGGAGCCGCATTAGGACATAACGTTAAATGTCAAGATTTTTATATTTTTTTCAGCGAGTCTCCATAATATACAAGCTCCTCGATATTACTAATCAGAGCAGGGCGAGCGAGGTGTTTGCATTATTTATAAGGTACATCTACAATCTACTTTGTGAGAAACTTTCTGAAAAACAACAGATGGGCTCCAATCAGCAACTTTAGACCCGTGTACTATGTACATACAGTATATGTCACATTTTTTATTTTTATTTTTTTACTGTGCAAACTTTATATTATAATTTTCCCGAGCATATTCACTGTCCAGGTGCGATAGAATCCTGAAGTTCAACTTGCTTTCTGAGTTTCTCACTCAGTCTGCGTTTCCTAAATACTTTGTATCCTGCAGACAGAAACAGACACCGAGGTTAGAGATCACGCTTCAGCTCCCAGACACGACACCGTCTGACCTTACTGACCTTCAGACACATTTTTTTGTCATGTTCTGGCCCCCAAAAACTAATCCAATATTCTCATCAGGTTCTTTATGCTGAAGCTACACAATGTCACTTTTGGTGTTTTTGCACAATTCAGAGGTCGTTTCAATTGCTTGATGTTTTGATGACGGTTCAAAGCGTCTTGATGGTTGAAATTATTCGATTTTATTAAGACATTATTCAGGATAATATAATCTAATAATCAAACAGGGGCTTAGAGAAAGTGTTTTGGATTAGTGGTGTGATCGTTTCAGACTCTTAAGCAAGACCTTGAAGCTTCATCAGCTTGGATTAATAAATAAATAAATAAATAAGTAAGGATACCATAATGTTGCTGCTCCTGTTTAGGGGTTAAATGTGCAAACCATCCGATAAACAAATCTAAGCTGCTACAGGTTTTATACCGGATGCCCTACTTGATGCAACCCTTCCATATTTTTCAGACTGGGGAGATGATCTGCCTCCTTTGGTTAGGATTCAATCCTGGACCTTCCACATGGCAGGTAAGAAGCCTATCACTGATGATGTCTTGTAGGAGACGCCAAAATAAATTCTAAAATATGCAGATTGTTGTTTTCAAACTATATTTCCGCAATTCCTCAATAATGCTGGATAAAGAAGTCACATGGTGTATTGGTCAGCACTGTGGCCTCACAACCTCGAGGGTTGAGGGTTCGAGTCTCACCTTTGTGTTTAGTTTGCTTGGTCGGTTTCCTCTGGGTACTCCGGTTTTCCTCCTAGTGAAAAAAAGAGATGCAGTAAACAGATACTTTCCAAATTGCCATGCATGCTTGTGCCCTGTAATGCCTTGGCACCGCATCCAGGGTGTACCATGTGTCGTGCCCTGAGTCCCCTGGGATTGACTGTCGGCTTCCTGTGACCTGGTACAGGAACCGGCTTCCGACCTCGTACAAGTGATATAGAGAATGAGTGAGAATAAGTGATCCGTCATCGTCCATTCCTTCTTTCGTTCATGTCATTCAGAGTTGCAGTGGATCCAAAGCCTATCCCAGAAACATTGGGACCAAAAGGGAAATGTACCCTGGATAGGAAGCTCAGCTATCGTTGGGCACCATATACACACAGACACGGTCAATATACTGTAGTTTCGTCAATTTATTTAGCAGAATGTTTCTGAGATTTGGGAGAAAACTGATGTAGCTGAGGTAACACAAAAAAGCAGATCATGAAAAACTCCACACGGAGCTCAGGATCGACCCCAGGACCCGGGAGGTGAGATCTGCATCCCCATGCCACCCGTGATAGACTTGTAAAGAAAAGTTGGACTATTCTAATTAACATCTGGATCATGTCTGAGTTTCCTAGAGATCTTCCAGGCCAAACATGATTGCTCAGTGAAAGAGTGAGCTCTTATGATGATCTTAGGCGTGCAAAGCATCATGGGAAACTGCAATCAATTTTGTTGCATGAGCAAGAACAAGCCTGATTCCTGTTCTGAACAGGGCTGAAGCCGCTAATTAAAGCCTGATGCATTTCCTCAGGCGGTCATGCTACGTCCCACGTGGCGCGGATCTAACCATTATTGAGAACATTTGCCTACGTGGATACCTGCTGCATGAGGCAAATAATCGCTCCGAGGTTGTTCCAGGGCGAACTATGTGATCTCTAAAATAAGGACCTAAATATGTTGGAGCATGATCTGTGAAACCGCTCGCGTAGGATGTCGTTAATGTTCCAATAGCTGCGATTTCATGTGCTGACGGTGGAATTTTTCACGTTGCAAAAGACTGCAGTGAACCGTGTCGCGCTAAACAGACGCAGAGCTCTAAATACTGTAGCGGTATTGTTAGAATCATTCACGAATAGAGACAAATACAAAGTGAAAAATGGCTTTCAACTAACATCAGCGTCGCATTTTGGAAACTGGCTACAACTCCTAAAGCTGCAGTGCTTGTAAGGAAATCTCTCCAACTTCTTTACTGCCAAATTTTCAAATATTTCTGGATGCTAATGCTGACAGATGTTAATGAACGATTTCCGAACTTCATCCCAGCTGACTGCACTCACTGTAACACTCACTCATCATCATCATCTATACCGCTTAATCCTGTATTCAGGGTCACAGGGGGCCTGGAGCCTATCCCAGGAGACTTAGGGCACAAGGTGGGGTACACCCTGGACAGGGTGCCAATCCATCACAGGGCACACACACACAAACTCACACACACACTACGGCCAGTTTGAGAACACCAATTAACCTAACCTACATGTCTTTGGACTGTGGGAGGAAACCGGAGTACCCGGAGGAAACCCACCAAGCACGGGGGGGAACATGCAAACTCCATGCACACAGAGACGGGAATCGAACCCGGACCCTGGAGGTGCAAGGCGACAGTGCTAACCACTACACCTCCTTCACTGTAACACAGTTTCGATTTTTATAAGCCTTGTTTTTTCTGTATAAGATAATGAGGCTCAACATGCCAGTTAAATATGAAGCATACTAACAAAAACTGTATTTTAAATATTTAATGAAGGGCGTTCAAGTCAAACCAGGACCAGAAGAACAATTGAAAGGTGCAAACGTTTTTAAAGAAGCCTGGACGTGCGTGTATGACGTTTCCGGTTGAGGTGGACCTCAGCCCAGTGCACTCATTCCTGTGAACATTCAACAAGTGGAACGTCTGATCCTTGCTGAAGAGACGCATCTGTCTGTGGGAACGGTGCACGCAATCATTCACCAACACCACGTGCACATTACAGAAACTCGGCTCAAAGTTATTGCCTCATCCACCGTACAGTCCTGACCTGACTCCAAGCCATTTCCACATGTCTGGGTGATTAAAGGAGTTCCTGGGAGGCCGGCGTTTCAGATGTGAATCAGACAGGCAGTCCGATCATGGCTCTCGTGTACTGAGAAAACTTTCCAAGCCTTAGTGAAACACTGGGATAAGTGCATTAGTGTAGCAGGCGATTATATAGAGAAATAAAAGATAAAGATAAAGAAAAAAAGGATGAGTTGTTACTCTCATGACTGTATTCTGTTAATCAAAAGTCCCGGTTTGACTCGAACGCCCTCGTACATTATAGGCCCAAAATGTACTTATTTATTTATTTTGTAATAAATGGTAATGTTTTGGCAGCGACTGTAATGATTCATCAGTGAGTCAGCTGAGTAGTAACAGCTCCCGACTAAACAGGTTCAATTAACCTCATCTTTGAGAAAAGTGCCTGTGTGGGGAAATGTAATTTTCAGTAGGCGGGGAGAGCAGCCAAGGTCCTGCTTGGTGAATAGATGACACAAACCATATAAAAGAATTTAGTAAATTCCATGCTTCGCCCTGTCTGATTCCGCTCATTAAGGGTTTAACAGAGCAAAGAGGAAATGGCTTAGAGGAAGGTGATTCCAAGCTGTGATCTGAAAATAAATAAATAAATAAATAAATAAATAAATAAATAAAAGAAAACAATCCTTAGGCGACGCTACAAGATATTGCATAACTTAAATTACAGTTTCAACCAGAGTTTGGTAATTAAGCATGCAGGAGTGTGTCGTTACAGTGGGAAGTGGGAATATTGGTTATATTATCACTTATGTTACACTGGTTTAATCCCTCACCAGCAGCGTCGCTTTACATGTAACCGATACACAGCAAACTCCTCCGTCGCGAAGACGCTCCCTGTAAGAAATCCTGAAAATACAGCTTATTTCTCATTTAACAGATAAATCATGGTCGTGTAGTGGTTAGAACTGTCGCCTCACACCGCCATGGTCTGGGTTCGATTCCCACCTCTGGTCCAGTGTAGAGAACAAGATGATATAGACGACAAGGATGAGTGAGTGAGATGATTTATGAAAGCACCCATGACATTCATTTAAATATACAGTAGCGTCTCACTTGTCTTTGTCTACTTAAGGAAAAAAAAAAAAAAGAAGAGTACATTTAAATAAATTGGATGTGTTTTTTCTTTCTTTCTTTAAATAACCTGAAATCTGTACAGTAATGAACAATTAGCTTCAGAGTCAGAGGGCATAAATCTTTGAGGATTGTGAGGAACCAACTGTGAGGGCAACTTGCTGTACTGTAGGTCATCTCTTGTTAAACAGACACCTTGCACACATATTAATTTCACTTATTTCGAAATTTCCTCCAGGATCAAACACTAAAGTGTCTGTCTGTCTGTCTGTCTGTTTGTCTGTCTGTCTGTCTTTCCCGGCAGTTTATACTGACATTCGGGTTATGTTCATATTACCAGCCTTGTCTCATTTCAGATTTTTTACTCTAATGCGACACAGATACGAATCAGGTCAATAACTTTTGGAAGAAATAATATTTTTTTACGCATTTGGCCTCTGGACAGCACCAGTTTGTTTGTTTTTTGTAACCTAATGATGACCTCCTTCACTTGTATAGACACCTCCCTGGACATCATGTTGAGAGTTTGAGTGAACAGCAACAGTACCAAATCCAAATGTAACACTCAGAACCACCTCCAGGCATTTAATCTGCTTGATTAGTCATGGAGTAACAAGGGAACAGGCCACACCTGGCCATGCACCTTCTTGTCAGCCATGCGTTCCATTATTTATGCCCCCCCGCCCAAAAAAGTGGGTGCATACTGTATGTATAAGAATGGCTGTTATTCCTTAATAGTTAATGACACACTGACGTCAAACCGCTTGGGAATTAATACTTCAATTATTCAGTGTGGTGCTGTACTGAGGCCAAATGCCAAAATCCTCGTTCCAAAATTTATATCCATATGACTTTTTGAACTGGCAGCACGGGGATTTCATTGCAGTGGTAGCGACAGCTAAAACAAGAGCATATATCAGATCTTAAGATATACAGCTGACTCACTGCTTGACATACAAGAATATACATTAGAATGAGATGAAATTCATTTAATTGTAATACAAATCCGATCTGACGGGAAAAATTAAATTGAAAAATGGTACAAATTGTATCGAAAACATGTAGTCACGGGTATTAGAGCTACAATGGGTCCAACACTAGGTGTTAATCATAACAATGCTTAATCATAAAACCAACCGACCAAACAAAGTGTAAAATTCCACATGATGAAACACTTATACAACGAAATGGGAGTAAAAGTTTAACTGTGACAGACCGCAAAGTGCCTAAAGATACAATTAAATTATTTGTTGTTTAAACAACAACCTCAGCAGCGACCTCATTCCCCCTCTCGTCTGCTCCAACCTCTCAGCATTCAGCATCACCAGTATATTAATCACCTCATCATCATCGCTCATCACCTGCACCTGTTTCTCAATCAGCCGGAGGTCGAGAGAGAGCTGATTGGCCGAGCTCTCTCAGAGGGGAGGGATGAGAGGTACTTAGTGCTCCCATATTAATCACAGCCAACTCTACAGCCAATCAGGGGCGTCCGTGAGCTCGCGCAACGGAGGGAGCGGATAGCGCTGCCCTCCGAGTGTGTTACGCCGCCCACAATGGTGTGTGAGCGAGCAGTTCGAAAAGATGCGGTCGGCTGGCGTCGCGTGGTTCGGAGGAAACACTTGATAGTCTTCGGCCCTCCCGGCTGAGTGGTAGTAGTAGCCTTAATGTGGAGCCCCCTAGTGACGGGGAGGAATTGGACACGAGTAAATTAGGGAGAAAAATATATAAAAATAAATAAAAATTATTTTATCACATTACCGAGACGATACGCATCAGGAATCAGGAAGTTTATACTGTAGCTCCTGAGCTGTACCGCAATGTTATGAGACACACAGTTAAGTGGTTTCCGATGCCCCGGCTCATAAGATAAAAACATATTTCATTGTGTTTCCTCAATTTACCCTCTACTGTATTTTCTTAATGCTTTGGCAGCTGGAATGTGAATTGGATTGGATGATTATTCAGCCCTGAGGTACTGAATGGACGACTGTCTTTAACCTCGTCTTTAAGAAACAGTCAGGTTTCACTTGTCATTATTCCAGCATGATATTCGAAAACAGGTCTGTTTAATGTAATAGGCCTGTCTGATTAAATCTATATTTTAGGCTGTAATCTGTGCTTTTTATATATCTCTCTCTCTTTTTTTTTTTTTCCTCCAGGAGACATCAGTGAGTTCGGCTCGAGTAGATTTGACTTGATTACTACAGACGCAGGAGATGAAACGACTATATAAAGGGATGTCTTCAATCCATTAGAGCGTTTCTCGAAGGCTTTTATTCAATAACGGTAATTTACTCACCTCCAGGCTATCGCTTTTATGCCGCTCGAAAGGATGTTTTTCATCTTTTCAGCGTTTCTGTTATAACCTTCGTGAATTTGTGTAGAGAGAGGAAGAATGGAGAAGATGCTGCGGTGGTGTACAGTATGTGTTTTTATAAAGCTGTTTTAGCGTGCGTGTCTGAACTCGAGGTATTGAAGCATTTAGCCGCATTGACCTCATACAGGATTAGGGCTTTTGTCAGAGAAACATAACATAACCTTATATTCAAAAAAAAAAAAAAAAGAAAAGAAAAGAAAAATATATACAGTAAAATTCAAGGCTTGCAGCAATGGAAATGAAAACACAAAACTTTTTAAAAGTATTGCTTACTGTAGAGTGAAATTTTTTTCACTACTTACTTTTTAAATGGTATCTCCACTGGGTCTCATGAGCAGTGGTCACACCTTCAGGGTTGAGGGTTCGAGTCTCTCCTCCAGTCTTGGTGGGTCTCCTTTTTGGACTCTATGTAGTCCAAAGAGCCCTAGTTTCCTAATTGTCCAGTATGACCCGGGGATACTGTCTCCAGAAATCAAAGCAATGTTTAATGGTGAAAGTAAAGGCATTTAAATATGTACACAATGTGATGAGACCTCAAAGGACTGGGACTAAACAGCTGTGTAGAGATAAGAAAACCACTTGTTAATGAGACAAAAAACAAACAAACTTTAATTTCAGTGATGGAAAAAGGTCATGAGGTCTGACGAGTCCAGACTGACCTTTTTCTAGAGTGATGGGCGTGTCAGGGTCAGAAGGGAAGCGTGTGCAGCGATGCACCCATCATGCATAGCGGCCATTGTACAAACCTCTGGAGGCGGGGTTATGACCTGGGCTTGCTCAGGTCTAGACAAGGCAAAAAAATTAAATCAGCCGACCACGTAATGTACTGAATGACCAGGTTATCACATCTACGGAGATTTTCTTCAATGATGGAACAGGACTTTTCCAGGATGGGAGCATGAGGAATCGTTCTCACACCTGCATTGAGCACTGCATAACGCGCTGTAATTTGAGCTAAAGCCGATCGAATGAAGAATTAAAGTGTGTGACTTTTTTTTTTCCTTTCTTTTTTTCCCCCTGGATTGTTTTCTGCTAATTTGCTATTCGAGAGTGTTGTAAATGTACTCGCACTTGTGTACTTTGGTTAAAGCTGATCATTTCAACACCTTTCCGGCTGCTAAGAAGCAGGTCTTTGTTTTGCAAATCCCTAAATGAGCCTTTAAGAATATAAAAACGCTCCTTTTTATGATGTATTTTTTTTATTTTGCGCCACGTTAACACATATCCCTGGGTCGGTGGCCTGCAGCAACATCGATCTATTCGCACTTTTGCAGAAGCAAGAAAAATATGAATAAGTTCTTTCAAGGAGGTAAAAAACAAAGAAGAAAAAAAAAAAAACACCAGACACAAATTGCAGACTGAACTTAGACAGAGTTTATAGAGTGTAAATCAAAAGTCAGGAGCAATGCCAAATCTTTTCACCCATCTCACACACACACACACACACACACACACACACACACACACACACACACACACACACACACACACACACACACACACACCCTAGATTATGAATATTATGAGCGCAAACTGATTTGGCTTGATTAAAAAAAAACACACACACACACACACACACACACACACACACACACACACACACACACACACACACACACACACACACAAAGCCATTCCGGTCATGCTCCTCTCCACTGGTGTGTGCAGGAACGCTCCAGGGCGGCCAGAGTGTTTTCCAGCTTCCAGGCTGAATTTTGGATCATCGCACAGTTCGCTCCGAGATCATGACCCGTCGTGGTCACTCGAGGCAGGAGAGCCGCGTCCACATCTGTGCCGAGTGTCCTGCGATGCAAAAGTGACAGAAGTTGCCATGGAGAGTTTAGTTAGCAAAAACAAACAAACAAACAAACAAACAAACAAACAAACAAACAACAAAAATATATATATATATATAAATAAATACATAAATAAATAAATTAAAATTTTGAGACGGACTAATATTGATACATTATGTAGGTGGAAAATTTTCGGACATAATAAATGTCATGAAAGTTTTGCACAGCCTGCGCAGTGGCGGTTAATTGAACATAATTCATTCAAAAGAGATCCTTTGCCATTTTGTACTTACTGAAATATGTAGAATATTCAATTCAATTCAATTGAAAGTTTCAATTATGTTTAAGGGACATGTGTGTGTCATTTATATATATATATAAAGATCAACAAAAGGTAAAAGTCATGATTTCATTCTGTCTTTGTGTGTGTGTGACCCAATGCCACCGAACCTTGTGCTTCAGAATCTCAACCTTTCAAGTTCACAATTAGAGTCTGTCCCTCCGCTCATCAGTTATGCTAATGCATGCAAACAAATGGTTGCTGTGTGTTTGACCTCACACATGGCACGCAGTTCCTGTTGACCTTCTCGAAATTGTCCCTGATTATCTGTCTTCCAGGATGCATTTTTTTTCTTTTATCAACGCTGACATCAAGTAGTGCTCAGAGCGTACAACACTCTCTCACTCACTCACTCACTCACTCACTCACTCACTCACTCACTCACCGTCTTTACCGCTTTATTCTGCGTACAGGGTCGCAGGGGGCCTGGAGCCTAATCCCAGTAGACACACTGGACGGGGTGGCAATCCATCGCACGGCACACAGAGACATGCACACACACACTTTCTCACGCACATTCACACACTATGGGCAATTTGGGAATGCCAGTTAGCCTAATCTGCATGTCTTGGGATTGTGGGAGGAAACCGGAGGAAACCCTCCAAGCACTTGGTTAGCCTCAGATTCCTGTCCTTAGGTGACAGGAGTGAGTGTTGTATCCCACCAGACTCAAGGTACGAACACTTTTATTCTGAAATGTGTGCTTTTCTGCTCATCACAGTCATAAAGAGTGGTTATTTGTGTTGCTGTAGACATCCAGTCAGCTCTAACCAGTCTCCTCTCTCTCTCTCTCTCTCTCTCTACAGTACAAATATTAAAGGTCACATATTATACTCTTTTTTCTTAAACAAGATAACATAAGTCTTAGAGGTCTCCAAAGACACGTGTTAATGTTTCAGCTGAACTACAAGTTGGATCCTGCATTCTGGCTGCTTGATTTTCTTTCAGTGTCCGTAGCTTTAACCACATGAACTGCCCTGAAACTTCCCTTTAAGGAAGTGCATTTCCCTAGCCAATCAGAATAGAGGACCTGGAAATGTCCATGATCAGGACACTGGGCAGGGCTACCTCAGTGGTTAAGGCATTGAAAGGATTCAGGTTCAACCCCCTCCAATTTTTTTTTGGATTCTTCCCCCCCGATTTTCTCCCTAATTTAGTTGTAGACAATTCCTCCCCGTCACTAGGGGGCTCCACATTAAGGCTATTACTTCCACTCAGTGGGGAGAGCTGAAGACTATCACGTGTTTCCTCTGAACCACGTGACGCATCTTTTCAAATTGCTCGCTCTTGCACCGTTGTGGGCGGCGTAACACACTCAGAGGACAGCGCTATCCGCTCCTTCCGCTTGCGTGAGCTCACAGACGCCCCTGATTGGCTGTAGAGACGTGATTAATGTGGGAGCACTAAGTACCTCTCATCCCTCCCGTCCGAGAGAGCTCGGCCAATCAGCTCTATCTCTAGACCTCCGGCTGTGAGAGGTTACAGCATCACCCGGGAATCGAAATTGCGATCTCCGTATGATTGAGCGAGCACTTTACCACTGTGCCACTAGGAGGCTCTGAACTGCTCTCATAAGATAAAAATTAATTGCTCTGGTTAAGGATGTGCTGGCTGCTATGCCATAATGTAAATGTATTAAGCATTTGCCATTCATTTTGAGTCCCGCCACCCCCCCCCCCCCCCAAGTTCATATCTGACAATCAAAATAAGAAGTATATGAAGACTGTATATATTCTTATACAACCTTATTCAAAAGTTTAGGCACCTCGTGATAAATAACAGATTTTGATTTTTTTCATTGAAAAACACAGTCTCTCTTGAAAAATCGAAAAAAAAAAAAGCACAATATTTTCAGCAAACATCTGTGCATGGTTACTTTTTATGTCATAAATTGAACAAAGATAAAAAATAAAAATATTATTGTGGCACTGTGCAAAAGTTTGGGCACCCTACATAATAAGTACTTAGTAACGTCTCCTCTGGCAGATATCACAGCTTGCAAACGCTTTTTATAGCCAGCTAAAAGTCTTTTAATTCTTGGGATTTTCTCACATTCTTCCTTGCAAAAGGTTTCTAGTTCTGTAATAGTCTTTGATCGTCTTGCATGCACAGCTCATTTAAGATCTACCCACAAATTTCCAATGATGTTTAAATCAGGGGACGGTGATGGCCGTTCCTAAGCCTTCAGCTTGTGTCTCTTGAGGTATTCCACAGTGGATTTCGAGGTATGTTTAGGATCATTGTCCTGTTGTAGAAGCTCCTCTTTTCAGCTTCATCTTTTTTACAGACGGTGTGATGTTTGCCTCCAGAATTTGCTGGTATTTAGTGGAATCCATTCTTCCCTCCACCCGTGCAATGTTTCCTGTGCCCCTGGCTGCAACACAACCCCAAAGCGTGATACTGTAGATCCACCCACATGCTTAATAGTGGTCAAGGTGTTCTTTTCATGAAATGCTTCTGCTTTTTTTTCTCCAAACATGCCTTTGCTGATTGTGGCCAAAGAGTTCTATTTTAACTTCATCAGTTCACAGCACTTGTTTCCAAAACGCATCAGGCTTCTGTAGATGTTCTGTTGTTTACTTCTGACGTTGAATTTTACGATGAGGACGCAGGTAAGGTTTTCTTCTGCTGACTCTTCCATGAAGGTCTTGTGGAACGGTGCAGTCAGTTGCGGTTTTGCTTTGTCTTTCTGACCAGCATACGAGCAGTTCTCTCCCAGAGTTTTCTTGGTCTTCCAGATCTCATCTTGACCTCCACAGTTCCCCTGAACTGCCATCTCTTAATTACATTTCTCACTGTGGAAACTGCAAGCTGACAAAGCTTTGCTATCTTCTTGTAGCCTTCGTCTGCATTGTGGGCATCAATAACTGTCATTGTCAACTGTCGGAAGAGTCAAAGTATTTGTAAAGCTTTGAAACTGGCATTTACTAATGACAACTGTTGCCATGCATCAGATCTAAAGAGCTGATTAAGATCTGAAACCTTGTAAAAAGAATCTGAGACTATGGAACTCTTAGTTCGAAACTTTTGCACAGTGCCATAATAATGTTTTTATTTTTAATTTTTGTTCAATTTATGGCATAAGAAGTAATCATGCACCAATGTTTGCTGAAAATATTGTGCATTTTTTCCATTTCCACGAGAGACTTGTGTTAACATCTTTTCAATTAAAAAAAAATCAACAAAATCTGTTATTTATCAAGGGGTGCCTAAACTTTTGCATAAGACTGTACATTATGTAAGATGGTTAATTCACTATGACATCTTCAGATATACAAGTTAAAACACAAATAATAGCTGAAGAAGGCTAGATTAAACATCAGAAATCAGCGAGTTGACCAATGGCCCCCTTTCTATGTTTTACACAGACTGGAAGTCTGGACGTCTAAAGATGACTAAATATTGGATTTCACATGATACATCTTTTGTAAATGTTTGTTGATATTGTTAATCAATTAATATTTCACATTTAAAACGCAATATTACAAGGAGGCTTCAGTCAGTCAGACTCAGTCTTGACATACAGTATACAGTACATAACATAAGAGAGTGTTTATAAAAGTGTATGTTATGTTATGGTAGAATCATGCAAACGTCTTACATAGTAACAAAAACATCCTGTAGATCCATGTGGCCTTAGAAATGATAAAATTACATTTCGACTTACAGCAAAGAATACCAAAGGGCAGTAAATAAATAAATAAATAAATAAATAAATAAATGTGTTACTGTTTTCTCAGGATTCTGACTTTGGAAATTCTGAGTTTAAATTTAGAATCCTGAAAAAAAGTTATTATTTATATTAGTATCATTATTTTTATTGTGGCACCTAATTCCGAATGCATCTAATTCTCATTTTTTCTCAGAAATCTGACTTTACCTTCAAAATTCTGACTTGAGTTTAAAATGAGAAATTTAGTTTAGAATTCTAAGAATAAAGTCAGAATGTTGAGGGAAAAAAGTCAGAATTCAAATATATTTTTATGCTGGCTGTGAAAATACCTTTAATTCATTTTTTTCTGCAGAATTCTAACTTTAACCTCAGAATTCTGACTTTAGTTTATTAGAAGTTTAGTTTAGAACTCTGAGATTAAAGTTAGAATTCTAATAGAATCAAATACAATATATTTTTTATGCTGGCCCTACAGTAATCCTCGTCCATACTGTATATACAGAGTCACCGCCTTGCTTTTGCCAAATACATCACGAGCCTCTGGTACACTTCGTGCAGTTTTATAAGGAAATGGTAAGTAATGGCCGGTCAGTGTAACAAGCAACTTGGAACCTGGAGAACCTGCCCCAGTTCTTCTTCAGACTTTGGCAGTCACACTTTCATGCAAAACCTGACAGCCTTCATTATGTCCAAGGTAGTGTATTACATAATATGTTGTTTTTCCTACAGAAGTGCAAATATTGTTCAATAACTTTTCATTTTATTAGGTGTTTTTTTTATACTGCCATGGTAATGCTTATGTCATAAAACAACTAGAAAAAAAATTGTATTAAAACAAATAGCGCTTAGAACTTCTGCTCAGAACAGTCTAGCTTTCATTCTCACAATCCATCATGCATGATAAAATGTCACTCTGTTAAACAAACACTTTGCACTAAGTAATGGTCTAAACTGCAAAAACAACCACTAATATCAACCACACACACACACACACACACACACACACACACACACACACACACACACACATATATATATGTGCTCATTATAGATAAAAATCTAAATTGCACACTTAATGAACTTTTATATATATATATATCTATAATGAGCGACTAACCGCTAAATACCACCAAACAACAATGTTTCATTTATTTAATAATTACACTTTCTAATTTTTACCTTGTTTATTTCGTTACATTTGTGAAATAGCCTTGTTATTTCACCTGCAATTTCACTTTCACCGTGCACCACAGAGTCAGAGCTGCTGCTGTGTAGTGAATAACACATCCTGGGGTGTGCATTCATAGGAAAATAATCCACTTACTGTAATTACAGACCATGCACAGGCTTGGTAGTGTGAGAAATAAGCATAGCATTATTCTCTGTATGAGCATTCTAACTTATAACCAGCTTTGGTTTGAAGGTGCGGATATATAAAAATGTTCAGAAGTGTACTTTTCCAGGTACAGGGCTTGGTATCGCCATGGTAACGGAGGGGAACGGGAGGTGGCAGGCAGCACACATGGTGTGCAGGAACATAAATCAGACAGCAAGAGACGACGGGGTTTATTACAAGGCGAGCTGTACGATGGGTAAAAATACCAACGCGTGACACGCCTTCATCTGAACCGAACGTTAATGTCACACACACGGATTGGAAAGGGTTAATCAGTTTTATTGATTAAGAAAGAAATGTACCGATCTGAGGTCAGTTTAAATCCTAAATGTCTAGTTTATTCTGTAACAAGAGCAGTAATGAGGAAGTACAGCACGACTCGATATTAAATTAACAGGAGTCTTAATGCTTCTCAACCGACAGAGGATTTTATATCTAAACACGTACAACTGATATAGAACATCACTGATCTGGGTGTAGAGCTGAGGTACGGTAGGCGTAGGTGGATAACGATTACGTTCAAGGCCACATTAGCTCTTGACCAGGGCTTCATTCATTTCATTCACATGCTGCGCTTAAGTGCTCTTTTCTATAGGAAGTGCCGTGGCACTGTCACCTCGTGCCTCCAGGGTTGAGGGATCAAATCTTATAGCTGATCTTTGTGTGGAGTTTGGTGGGGTTTTTTTAGGTACTCCGGTTTCCAGCAGTGTAGCATGGTTGGCATTTCCTAAACGCTTGTTGCATGTGTGTGTGTGTGTGTGTGTGTGTGTGTGTGTGTGTGTGCACGCTTGTGCCTCAGGATGGGTTGGCACTCCATCTAGGGTGTATCCTGTGCTGTACTCCAAGATTTTGTGATCCTACATGGGATAAAAGTTATGAAAAATGAATGAATGAACAGCTGTTTTACTTGTATAACTGCACAAATCTCTATCTAATGATTTTTTTAAGCAAATAATTTTTTTTATACCAAAAATGGACTGTGTTTATTTTATGTGTTTAGTGCTCTTTATAAGAGTTTCTTATATATAGAAATGTTTTCAAAGCCATCTTTGCTTAAATGCCATTTTTTTATGTGCCGAAGACTTGAAGAGTACTTGTAAGTAAAACGGCTGTTAGGTTTTACTGAGCGTGCTGGAGAATGAGAGTTACTGTATTCTGCTAACTTTGTCACTCTTGCTCCTTTCCAATTCAGATTTTTGTTTCCGTCTGAGAACTGGTGGTGGCGTAGTTGTCAACACTCGAGCGTCAACGGTTCGACTCCCGCCTCAGGGTCTGTATGCATGAAGTTTGCATGTTCTTTCCGTGATTGGTGTGTTTCCTCCCACAGTCCAAGACATGCAGATTAGGCCAACTGTTGTTCCTGAAATCGCCCATAGTGGATAAATGAGTGTGTGTGTGTGTGTGTGTGTGCATGCGTGCCCTGCGAGGGATTGGCAAAATGTCCAGTTTGTGCTCCAAATGTGCCTGGAACTTTCCTTGCTTAGGCTCCAGACTTCTGCATTCCTGTACAGAATAAGTAGTACAGAAGATGAATGAAAGAAAATTGGTCTGTCATGAAATATGTTGCTTTCTGTATGGAAATATTGACTGGTTTTGTACATATTCATACATTCTTGATAAACATATATAACAAAATTTGTGGTAAAAACAAAGGTTACTGAAAAATATGGGTTTTTATAGTATAGTCAGATCAGACATGTATTTTAACTGTAAGCCTTTAAAATGTTTTTTTTTTTTTTTTTTTACATTTTTTTTTTATTTCAAGGACACAAATGCACGAAATACGACATAATGGTATCATGGTTGTGCAGTGGACATCGCTGCTGTCTCACATCTCCAGGGTCACAGGTTTGATCCTGAGCTCATGTTGCTGTCTGTGTGGTGTTTCATATATTCTCCTGTGTCTATGTGGGATTCCTCTGGAGTCTCCGGTTTCCTATAACCTCCCGAGAACTTGTCAGGAGGTGGATTGGCGAGTGGAAATTGCACCTTGAGTGTGTAAATAAGTTTGTGTGTGTGTGTGTGTGTGTGTGTGTGTGTGTGTGTGTGTGTAGTGCCCTGAAATGGCATCTGGCCTCCCATCGAAGGTTGTATTCTCCCTTAGGACCAGTAATGAAAAACATTAGGGATTTCATTTTTTTTTAAATCTTTTTTTTCCATTAAGATTTATATGTAACTACTGCAGCATACATACAGCACATGTCATTGATGGGAAAAGAGTTTTTAGAAATAGTCAGAAGGTTAAAGCTAAAAATAAGCCGATCATCTTTAATGTAATCAGGGATATTATTATTTCAGGTTGAAGCCCACGTACATGTCTGTCTGCCTGGTGATGCATGTTTTAACTTTTTAATACAAAGAAATTAAATTTGGTTGAGTATCTGACGCCTCGTTTACGCTAAGTTGTACGTCTTTTGTCGTCGTCCAAATACACTCCCTGTTCGGTAATCGGAGAGAGAATCACAGATGAGAAATGGAAAAAGTAGATCGGATAAAGATGAAGTTTTGTCTTAAAATGACTCCAGCGCGTTAAAATTCACTTCTACCACCTCAGCGCTGTTATTTCAGCCAAAGTGAAAATATGAACTAATCCCAGTAAAAATATTCACTTTATCTTTTCTAATTAATATCTATTGGTGCAGGTGTTTGTTTTAAAGTAAATCCGACACATTACTGTTCATAACATGACTTTTACTCAACATTTAGATTCCAGTTATAGCGCAGGTTAAAGTTCAGGCAGTGCTAAAAAAAAAAAAAATTTCATTCAATTCAGTCGCGATTTAAGACACGCCCACAGTCTGACGCATGCGCAGTACGATGCCCGAGCAACAGTTTATAATCTGCGATATGACTGATAACTTTAGGCAAAAGAAGGACTGCCAAAGTTTCATTAAATTCTGTCCAGGCAGTTTTGTGTGTTGCTGTAACAAAATCTGGCTGGACAGACATACAGACAGACAGGTTTTTTTTTTGAAACAGGTTTCTGGTCCTCCAGTATATGAAACGGAAAGATATGATTGAAAGAAAAACTTCTGACTCAACATACAGACAAAACCTTCGTTTTTATATGTATAGTCAATATGTTGTAATATCTTGTACAGCACCTTGACGCTTCAATAAGAATAATCTAATAACGCACGCGCGCACGCGCAAAATCAAAACACAACGCAGCACAACGTCCGTGAGCTCACCACAGGGGGCGCTGTTGGCTCGGGTGAAGTTCTTTAAGCATGAAGGCAAGAAAGTTTGTGCAGGTCCTGCAGGTTTCTCTTCAGTCCACACACACACACACACACACACACACACACACACACAGGATTAAAACATTTCCCTAAAGAGAATAAGTATTCGTCTAGATCAGAGGAATGAGGGTGCCATTAGATTTTCCAGCGGGAGTAGATGAGTAGGATGGATGGATTGGGTTGGGACAGGAGACAGAGAGAGAGAGGGAGACTCACACACACACACACACACAGGGATACAGTTTGAAAGAAGGAGAGAGAATGAGCCAGACACTGGGAGAGAGTAAGGGAGAAAGTGAAAGAGAGAGGGAGAGAGAGAGGGAGAGGGGAGAGTGATAGAGGCAGAGTGAGTGAGTGAGTGAGAGAGAGAGAGAGAGAGAGAGAGTGTGAGATAGAGTCTCTCCTCGTCTCCGGTGCTGTGCGCAGTAAGTTACTCTCTCTCTCTCTCTCTCTCTCTCTATCTCTCTCCCTCTCTCCGCTGTAACTTTCCTCCTCCGGATCCTGAACTCCGTCTCTCTCCCACCTGCGCAGTTCGGAGCTGCCATGAATCCCGCCGCCGCGTTTCCGATCCTGATCTCCGCGCTGCTGCTGCCCGCCCACGGCCTCTACATCGCCAGTAGCCTAGGTACGCTCTTTATCCATCTACTTTTACGTCCACCTGGATGATCATGATGATAATGATGATGATGATGGTGGTGATGATGTTGGTCATGGTGATGGTGATGGTGCTGATGGTTCCTCCTTTGCTCTAGAATGCATGAATTGCTTTACTTCTCTCCATGTGAACTTGCTCAGGCATCCCTGCTCAAGGACTTTCCCCCCCCCCCCTCTTTTCTCTCCCCCCGGTCCTGCATGCTGTGTCATCAGTCTTGTCTTGCCCGCTCTCTCTCTCTCTCTCTCTCTCTCTCTCTCTCTCTGTCTGTCTCTCCGGGGCTCGGAGGGTTTTTGCGCGCATTGCGCTTTAATGCGCCCGGGTCTCCACATGGCACTGCGCACCGAGCGCAAAACCCGAGCAGCTATTGAGGACCAGATTTCGATTTCTGTCATAGCTTTCCAAGTGTGTGTGTGTTGTTGTTTTATTTTTATTTTTATTTTTTTTTTCTGGAGAGATGCTGTGCGCACTCGATCCAGAAAATGATCTAGTGAGATATTCTGAAAAATGCCTATATCTATATGTATATCTGCATATACTGTACACTGCACTTTTGTGCACATAGGTGTGGCTCGTCACCTCAGCGAGTCACACAGTGTTACGGTGTCAGATCGGAGAAAGTGAGAAAGGCACGGAGAGCAGGCGCGCTGCAGTCGCGGGTGTAGCCGCGCGTGTGGAGCAGGTGGCCCCGCGGTGGAAAACCCGGGACACGTGGCAATGTTTGGAAACCGAGCACATGAGAAGTGCTTTGATCTGAGGCTGGTTTTAGGAAGAGCCAGGCAAAACTCTTTTTATTATTATTATTATTATTATTATTATTATTATTATTATTTACATTATTCATGTTTTCCTGCATATATTAATTTACAGAATAGATAAGATGTAAGCGTTGTCCTTCTTGGACCTCCAGGGTCCCGGTTCGATTTCCGCCTTGAGGTCTGTGTGTGCAGAGTTTGCACTTCCACAGGTTTCCTACCACAGCCCAAAGACATGCAGATCAGGCTAATTGGTGTTACTAAATTGCCTGTAGTGTGTGAATGAGAGTGTATGTGTGTGTGTGTGTTTATTGTGATGGATTGGTCGCGCCGTCCAGGACGTACCTCACCTCATGCCCTAAGTCTCCTGAGATAGGTTCCAGTCCCCCCATGACTCTGTATACAGGATAAAGTGGTATAGACGATGAGTGAGTGAGAATAGCTCAGATGTATGGCAGCACCGTGGCGTAGTGGTTAGTGCCGCCCACCTTGCACCTCCATGGTCCGGGTTCGATTCCTGCCTCGAGGTCTGTGTGTGCAGAGTTTACATTTCCACAGGTTTCCTCCCACAGCCCAAAGACATGCAGATTAGGCTAATTGGTATTTCTAAATTGCCTGTAGTGTGTGTGTGTGTGTGTATTGTGATGGATTTGTGCCCCGTCCAGGGTGTACCCCAGCTCATCTCCTAGGATAGGCTCCAGGACCACTTTATACAGGATAAAGTGGTATAGATGACGAGTGAGTGAGAATCGATCCGCTGTATGGCAGCACCTCCAGGGTTCAGGTTCGATTCCAACCTTGGGTCTGTGTGCATGCAGCATGTTCTCCTCATGCTTGGTGGTGTTTTCTCTGGGTACTCCGGCTTCGTCGCGCAGCTTAAAGACATGTAGATGGCGTTTGGCGTTCCTGTAGTGTGTGAATGAGCGTACGAGTGTGTGTATGTGTGTATCAGGGTGTACCCCACCTCGTGCCCTAAGTCTGATTGGATGGGCTTCAGGCCCCCTGCGACCCATGCGAGTGAATACATCAGTTGCATAAATCACCGCATCAATCCCAATGCATGCTAACTGCACCCTGCAACACACACATATGTCATTAACACTGCTGTAATCATGATTATTGTATTCTGTGCTGAAATTAAGGAAGCAAAAGTTATGTGTGTGTGTGTGTGTGTGTGTGTGTGTGTGTGTGTGTGTGTGTGTTTGTGGGTTGGCAGATTCCCTGCAGCACGTGCTGGGGGACTATGGACTGGTGAGGCCCGTGCTGAGCGACGCGCACGGCCGCTTCCTGTCGCACGCGGTGTCAGCGGGTGCAGCACACGGGCAGTTCCGTAGGCGCTGGCGAAGAGAGGCGGAAACAGCCGACGAGCCGCGAGGAGACGGAGAGAGGCTCTACTACAACGTCACCGTCTTCGGCCGGGAGTTCCACCTGCGCCTGCGCCCCAACACGCGCCTGGTGGCTCCCGGAGCCAAGATGGAGTGGCAGACGCCGGGCGGCACACGCACCGAGCCGATAAACACCGAATGCATGTACGTGGGCGATATCACGGATGTGCAAGGAGCCTCGGTGGCCATCAGCAACTGCGACGGCCTGGTGAGTGCAGCTGTGTCCAGTGTGATGATCTCATGATCTAATGTGAAATCCAGAACGGTTTACACTTTGCACCAACGCTTGTCACGAATCACAGCACATAAAAGTGTTCATTCTTTAGCACAATTGCTACAGCACTTCTGTGCTTCCAAACTTCACATAAACACTCAAAACCAAACCCATAAACTCAAACTTTAACCAGAACATCAGTGCGTCTCAACACTAATGAATGATCCATTACTATTCCAGTGGGCACGCCGGCCAGCCCTCAGGTCTTCTGTGGAAAGACATAAAACCTCAAGATCTCTTACAGAGTTTTTAGATCATATTCATGACAACTTTAGTATCAGGGCTTTAGTTTTAGAACTTATTCCTGAAGACATCTGGAGTGTAATATTTTCTTTACGGCTTCAATAGGTCCTCACTAGTTCTGAAGGCGTCCTGCGGTGCTCCCTGTGCCCACTGGGAAATGCCACCACCTGGAATTTCACTTTGTGCAAAGGATCATTTTCTTGCAAAAGGGTTCTATTCCTTTTATACCTCAACAATTCGCCAGCTTGCATGTCACACTTTACTATCTCTGTGAGATAGATTTCTTTCTGTTATCATTTATATCTGATTCCAAACATCTCTTACTCTGTTTATTTAAGTTCTTGTCTGGAAATAGTGCAAACCAATCAGAATGAGAGATTTATGAGGGTTGTGGTATCAATAATAATAATAATAATAATTCTGTGCATCTATATTTGGATGTAGGTATTTGGCAGACGCTCTTATCCAGAGTACTTTGAAGTTTCCATCACTGGATAGATCCTCACACTGGGCTACTAGGTTACTAAATAGGGCGGGTAAAGGTAGAGAAGGCGGGTCGGAATTAACCCAAATATCTAAAGTCGTCGCTTAAAGATTGCCAGTGACTTGGCTGTACTTGAGGAAGTTTATTGCTTATTATTAGCTACGGTAGGAACTGAAACCAGTCTAGAGCGCATAGTACCCAGGAGGAGGTTCCTTCAAATCTCAGCACACTAAATCTAAACACTAAAGCATTTGATTTTAGCACTAATTTTTGTCAGAGATATTTTGCCTCACTTGGCATAGTCGTTAGCACTGTTACCTTTCACCTCCTCCGATTCAAAGGTTCGATTCCCCGCCTTGGGTCTGCGTGCTTGGAGTTTGCATGTTCTTCCTGTGCTTAGTGGGTTTCCTCTGGGTGCTCCGGTTTCCTCCCACAGTCCAAAGACATGCAGATTAGGCTAACTGGTGGGTGCCCAGAGTGTAGCTGTCTAGGGTGTACCCCGCCTCGTGCCCTAAGTCTCCTGTGATAGGCTGCAGGCCCCCATGACCCTGTACACAGGAGAAGCGTTGTAGAAGATGAATGAATGAATTCATATCTTGCCTCATTTGCATGCCAAAGTGTCTCCAAATTATCCTATTATTACTAAAAAAAAAAAAAAGGATGTAGTTTTTGCAGCAGTTCTTCTTACCACCATTGCGAATCATTTTTGCTTTTACTAAGAAGCATGCGTGTCTCCGAAGAGCTTTACTTACATGATACTAGTCAGATTATTAAGTTTATGCATAGACTTATTCTTATAACCATAATCTAAATCGCTGATCATGGTCCAATCAGACAGCTCTGCTCCAAGCTTAAAAAGCAAATAAAAGAGATGCATAAAGTTCCATCAAGATGGCAACTTAAAATTAAACCAAACAAAAAAAAAAAAAAAAGGGGGGACAGCATATCCATGACTGACAAGTGTGTGCAGTGGAGATGAACGATTTTCACAAGTCTAAGGTCCCATTTACACTTTACTTCCAGTTTTTCCCAATTGGATCCACACATTTCTCAAAATAAAACACATATTTTGAAAAAAAAAAAAACAAAAACAACAAAAACCAAAAAAAAAAAAAAAATACCAGAATCTCATACACCTTTATTCCCAAACCTGTAACCCGAGAAGGAAGACTTATTTCTCTCTACAAACCTGAAAGGCAAATAATCCAGTCAGCACACACGTCCCACTGAGAAAGACACTGTGTTGTAAAACACAAAGCGCTTATAAAAGAAAGAAAAAGAGAGAGTTTTTTTTTTTTCCACCGTGGGTTCTTTGCATGGTTAGCCTTCTAAAGCGGTTTTAATTGGGACCTTTTATGAAAGGAAAACCATGTGGTGTAAGGGTTTACAATAAAATCTTTAATGATGAACAAACACAGTAACCCTTTAGCACCATAGCCGGAATTCAGGAACGGCTCAGAAAGCAGCGAACGGATTTATTTTACATTTTTTATCTAAAAATTTCAATAGTCATTTCGGGGAAAAACACAGTATTTCATTTTTTTTTATGTTGTACATATACTACGGAAACTGTGTGTGTGTGTGCGCGCGAAAGAAGCTCCTTCTGAAGTTTATAGTATGTAACATGGAAGTGACCAATCTTGCTTCCATAAACATTTCAAGTTGCAAACTTCACCATTTCGGAGAGATGATTTTATATGAGCCCCAAAAACGTTATACTGTATACTATTTCTGCGTTATACCTTCTCGCTTCAAACAATAATCATTTAAAATGCTAATTATTCATATTTCTTTATGAGTATTAATACTAAAAGTGGTGTAACCTTCTAGAAGAGTACGACCTCTAATAATTGTTGCTTAAATTTTAGTGAAAGCTTAAAAAGCAAAAAAACTGTAGTGTCCGTAACCATGTCAAATTCATGTTGCAATATCTTAGCGATTTAGCATTTTAGAATAATACACTTTTTCAGGGTTATGTCTAAATGAAATCTAATTTGGCCAAGGTTCATCTGATTGACAGTTAAGATCGTTGAAAGATTTCAATTCAAAAAGGTTACGGACACTACAGACGTAAAATGGCACGAAACTGTATTTAGAAAATGTGTTTCTTTTTTTTTTACGAAAAATATAAACGTGTATGCATGTTTCCAAAAATCCACGAAGCATGGATCGGAATATAAGAAGTGTTATGAAAAATGGTGTTATATGATCCTATCTGAAAATTCAGCTAAGTGAGACACTTTTTAGCATCAAAACCATGTTTTGTCTGTTTATAAACTCAGCTTGAAGCATATAAAATAAAGATTAACTTTAAAACCTCACTGTGAGCATTAGGATGTGTCTGGCCAAGCGAGGTTCCCAGCATTCAATAATTTACTTTGGCAATGTCTGTAAAAGCAAGGATCAGTAAAGAGATGACAATACGCTTGAAGTATCTCTCTGGTTGTTATACACGCCCACACTCCTTCTCGGGTCAAGAGTTCTTTCTTTTTATCCTTATGTGAAATTTTCCAGTGTTGAGATATTACAAGTAGAACAACATATAATCGTTGATATGATGGAGATTTCTATAAAGAGAATGTTTATTTGATATTGTTGGAAGGAGTCTCCAGTGTCACTTTTAAGGAAAAAAGTTTTCCGTCATGAGAAACGTCTTGTTTGACAGGTTGTGTTTTATTACTTTTTTGTTTTGTTCTCATACTTTCGAGATGAACAGAGGATGTTGAAGGATCGACTATTCATAGTTGTTAAATTTAGAGGAAGCAACTTGTTTATCATGGATGTGCTACAAGAAAGAATAAGTAGGACATGTTGATCTTTGGCGTCGTGGTTAACACTCTGTGGCCTCACACGCCCGGGTTCAAGTCCCTTGTTCGTGTCTGTGCTTAGTGGGTTTCCTCTGGGTACTCAAAGTGGTGATGCCGGATTGCCCATAATGTGTGATCGAGTGTGGTTTGCCCCCCCCCCCCATACAGGGTCTACCCCGTCTAGTGCCCAGAGTTCCCAGAGGTCCAGGCCTTCTGTGACCCTGTACAGAATTAGCGGTAAAGAGGACGAATGAGTGAGTGAGTGAGTGTTGTTCTATAAAGGTATATAAAGTATATAAAGGATTTTTTTTACTTGTGCGAATTATTGAAAAGAACATAATAATAATAATAATAATAATAATAATGCTCATTTAAGATCCTGGAGGGCGGAGCTTTGGGAACATAGACGGGAACTCAATGTCAAACCCACCTTATTGTTTGAGACCTAATCTTACTCAAATCTTTAAAATAAAAAAGTAAGTTTAAAATTAATGATTCAGGGCATTCTGTTATAAAGAAAGAATAATTCTCTTATCAACTCTCTCTCTCTTTTTTTTTTGTTAGCACTGTCGCCTTGCACCTCCAGGGTCTGGGTTTGATTCCCGTCTCTGTGTGCATGGAGTTTGCATGTTCACCCCGTGCTTGGTGGGTTTCCTCCAGGTACTCTGATCCCTGAATACAGGATAAAGCTGTATAGACGATGATTGAGGGAGGGAGTGAGGGGCCCTAAATTCTGTAGGATTTTAGATTTGAAACCATTACAATACAATACAATACATCTTTTGCAAAACCCGTGTGATTTCACTGTCATGCAAAATTTGCAGGGAGAAATCGCGTTCCACATTGTGATACTACTGTTCAGAATCACACGCACACTCACGTCATGGTTGCAGCACTAACAACTCAACAAGAAGCGCTCCTTCCATTCCAAGTATTTTTCCTGTGTAACTTTACACACGCGAGATATTAAGTGATAAGCCTGCTGAAAGCCGCGGCGGCACAGCTGTGGTGTGTTTTTGCTCATTAGGGCGCCGGTTTTTGATTGGTGCTTTAAACATGAATAAAAGTGACAGGCGCTTTCACGACGAGTAGTTGTGTAAACATGACGCTCGCTCTAGATTTGGATGCGGTTGACATGGAGAGTCTGTGTTAATGTAATGAAACGGCGTTGGAAAGACGGACAGAAAAAGATTTTCAGATTTTGATCAGGTGGAACGTGTTCGGGTGTAGAAGTTGGCTCGTTCATATACTCTGATAAAATATCCGGTTTACATATTTATTCAGTAGGGCTTTATCCTGGTTAGTAGAAAAGGGAAAAACCAACGACCTTCTGATACGATATTATCACAATACCTCTGTGTTGATTCGATTTGTATTGCGATTCTGTACGTATCACGATTTTATAAACATCCCCATCTGATGTAATTAATTTTACAGATTTTGTTACAATTCTAAAAAAACTTTTTAGATAATTTGCTCTTACCATACGGGACGGTTTTCTGTGTGAATAGTTTAGAGTGCACCACCTGCAGGATGATAGAGGAACAGCAACATTTAATCACTTAAAACGCAAACATATCTAAATGAAAAATTTATTTTGAAAAATCTCACTCACTCACTCACTCATTGTCTATACCACTTTATCCTGTATTTAGGGTTGGGGGGGGGGGGGGGGTCGGGCCTGGAGCCTATCCCAGGGGGCTTAGGGCACGAGGTAGGGTACAACCTGGATAGGGTGCCAATCCATCGCAGGACACACACATACACTCACTCACACACTACGGGAAATTTGGGAACGGCAATTAACCTAATCTGCAAATTTTAGGACTGTGGGAGGAAACCGGAGTACCCTGAGGAAACCCACTAAGCATGTGGAGAACATGCAAACTCTATGCACTCAGAGACGGGAATCGAGTCTGGCCAGGAATCGAACCCGGACCCCAAAGGTGCAAGGCGACAGTGCGAACCAATTTTGAAAAATCTGTTAAAAATTTTTTTATTGATTGATAGTGGATTTCAACCAATCCCATAACATTAGACACCTGTCCATGCAAGTGGTTGTTTTTAAGTAGTATTCTGGCGATTATTAATTTCTCCTCAGCTACAATCTAAAAAAAAAGACATTCCGTACTTTTTACTTGAATGTATGTCTATCGAAGCAGGCGATACTCGTTATGTTTTTGAACACAAGATGCAAGATTTGCCTTCCCACAGAGTTGACACGCCCACTTATGTGCCAGGTGTTTGAAATCCGACGCTATAACGTAGCTACACCCAGCGCCTGAACTAATGACCTTATTTAGAGCAAATGTTCAGTTTAGATGGATGGTTTTTAGCGTTCCAAATGGCAACAAACCTCTCCTGGATGTTTAGAGAGAAAGAGAATGTGAGAGTGAGAGAGATTTTTGTCATGCCTTTAAGACCACACTGAGGCAATACATTCTCTCTACTTTCGATACTGAAGAACATTTAAAGGCGAGTGCTGTTGTACTTTTCCTCCAGTGGAAATTCAATGGGTCCTCTTCTGCTTTTAGAGGGATAGTTCAGATTTTTCAAGTTTGTCTGAAATCAAAATTGAGGAGCACGTAAGTACATCACAATAGGTCTTGATCGTTATAAATTTTCCCGCTCTGCACACAGACCGTGAAGCCGAATTCCACAACCCTCGTTCCAGGCAAAACCACATTCTAAAGTGATGCAGCTGAGACGCATGTGAAGCTTCTGCAGTTCCACTGAGCTAAACCGAGATGGAATCTCTCAACGTTATGATGTATTTAGTACAGTGGCTAGTCCCGGTTAGTCATACAGCGAATTCTGGCTATCACAACTTTGAAAGTTGCTCAGTGGGACTGCAGAAGCTTCATATGAGTCTCGGCTGAACTTCAAAATGAGGGTTGTGGAACTTGACCCCATTTGCTTATATTGTACTCGTGTTTCAGGTGACACCTTTCATTGTTGGTGTGCAGAGCAGGGACCAGTTCCTACTGTATATAGTAATGTCATTTTATCCATATTCGTCCATGCATCCATCTAGGAACTTCTGTAGTCAAGCTAGGGACCGTGGAAGCCAATATTGATTACCATTAAATTTATTTTATGACCTCCTGTTAACATTCACATACTTATTCACACTACAGGCAATTTGGGAAGGCCAGTTCTGCATGTCTTTGGACTGTGGGAGGAAACCGGAATACCCAGAGAAAACCCACCAAGCATGGGGAGAACATGCAAACTTATACTTGAACATTGCACTTATACTTATGCTTATATGATTCACCTCAATTTTGATTTAAAACACACTTTAAAACCCTCAGACTATTCCTTTAACTGGTAAACGTTTCACCTAGGCGATCTCTACTTTCACTCAAGTACTAAAGATTTGTTTATTTTAAAGTGATCCATGACAGTTCACGCATTGAACCCTGAAGCTGTGAGGTGGCAATGCTAGCTGACTGTACTAAATCTCCTAGAATATTTCATTGTGCCTGGATCTTTACCGTGGTCCACCAGTTGATGTTGCCTTCTCTATGGTGAATGTCAAACTGTCTGTCATTGCTGTAATCCTTTGTGTAAATTGTGATCACTCTACTGCACTCTTTATAACACCTGCAAATAACTCCAGGAAAGCATGCTCGGTGTGTTGTGTGATGTGTGTGTTCCTGCTACCCTTTACCTTGAAACCCTCAGGGTCAGACTGCTCTCCTGCCGAGAGCTATTGTGCATACAGAGCAGCTCTGGAGCTTCGTTACACTCCTGGCCTTCTTCGCATCCTTCTTCTCAGGCCCGGATATTTCAGTTGAACTATTTTTATTTTCTGGCCAAAATACGGGCGAAGGAAACCACACGTTATGAAATGAAACGTATAATTACTGTAGGTGGCTGGACTCTTTGGTGTGGGACGGGTTATTTTCGAGAGCGTAGCAATGCTGAGCTTTTGAGAAAGCCGTTTATTGAGGACAACAGCTGGCTGTAACATCTGTTGATGGAGAAAGCTATTGTTCTCCACGAAGCATAAGTAAATACACTGCCTGGGCAAAAAAAAAAAAAAAAAAAAGTCACCACCTGGATTTAACTAGGCAAATAGATAAGAGGCTTCCATTGGATAATTACTGCAGTGATTAATATGGTTCAGCTGGCAACGTTAAAGTTATTCAACCCAGTGAGGAGCTTCTCTTTTCTTAAACAACCATATCAGTAGGCATATCTTGTGGTTCAGAAGAGTCAGTTAATCAAATCAAGCAAAGACAATAACTAAGGAGATACTACTGAAACTACTAAAACAACTATGAAACGCAGCGCATTATTCAACCTTGGAGGGATAGTGGTGAACCATGTTCCTCAAGGAAAAACATCCAAAATAAATGTGATGGGTGATCACTTAAATACCTAATGAAACCAAATTCTAAAACAAACAAACAAACAAACAAAAAACAACAACAACAACAACAGTTTAACTCATGGCCATGTTTATTGGTGAAAGTGAGATCATTTCTACACGCACAATGCAAAGAGACCTCAAGGGATTGGGACTAAACAGCTGTGTAGCCTTGAGAAAAACACCTATCAGTGAGAATAATTGAAAAAAAAAATGGTGCAATTTGCTCAGAAGCATAAAGAATGGACTGTGGAGCATTTGGAAAAAGTTCATGTGGTCTGATGAGTCCAGATTACCCCTCTTCCAGAGTGATGGGCGCATCAGAGTAAGAAGAGAGGGGGATGAAGCGATGCCACCCACCCATCATGCCTAGTGCCTACCATACAAGATTGTGGGGGCAGTGTTATGATCTGGGGTTTCATTTGTTGGTCAGGTCTAGATTCAGAAACGTACTTTTTCCATCATTGGATTTGATTTTCTTCCTTGACGGCATGGGCATATTCCAAGATGAAGATGCCAGGATTCCTTAGGCCTCAAATTGCCTAAGAGTGGTTCAGGGAGCGTGAGACGTCATTTTCACACATTGATTGGCCACCACAGAGTCCATACCTTAACCCTATTGACAGTCTTTGGGATGTGCTGGAGAAGACAGCGGTCCGACCTCACATCATCAATACAAGATCTTGGAGGAAAACGAACACGATTCTGTGACATTGGATAAGTTTATCAAAACGATTGTAATTGGCTGTAATCAAAGCAAAAGGTGGTCCAGTCAAATATTAGAGATGGATTGGGGGCAAAGTTAGAGAGGCCAGATTAAGATGGTTTGGACATGCTAAGAGGAGTGATGAGGGATATATCTGGAAGAGAAGGTTAGAGATGGAGCAGCCAGGCAGGAGGAGGAGAGGAACGCCCAAGAGGAGGTTTATGGATGTGGTAAGAGAGGACATGCATGCGGTTGGAGTGATATACGAAGATGTGGTAGACAGAGTTAGAAGGAGACGAATGGTCCGCTGTGGCGACCCCTAACTGTGAGAAGAACTACAGTAGAAGTGTACAGTATGTTTGGATAGTAAGATTTCTTTGTCACAGCAGCAAAGAAGAAATTGCGCAAATAGAAAATAGGGATAGTACAGTGTATAAATACGAAAGAAAAAGAAAACGGAAAGCAATACAGTGCTTTGACTGTTATTTATCAATTATTATTAATTATTAATTAAAACGATAATCCCATGGGAAGTATAACATCACGATTTGTGAAGATCACTATATAATACATAACAATACTGAGCATGAAAATAAGTGTTTAATTGCTTTCCGTGCTCCAGTTTGAGCTTATCAGATACCAGACAGATGGCAAATCAGTCAGCAAAATAATTAACGTCAGGAGCGTAAGTTCCTCAGAAGCTATTTGTTGCTATGCAATTTCAATTTCGGCTTATAAATTTTTATTAACGGGAAATGGAAAACCTCTGAGATTCCTTTCACGACAGAAACAGGAGGTAAACAGATCGCAGGTACTGGAGTCAGGATCTCTTCCGAATATCTCGGGGTTTTGTTCAGTGATGACAGGGGTGAATTGCTCGGGCCAAAGAGGTGCCGTTTAGATTAGGGACTGGCTTCTGTAGTGCACGCTCTCAGAGCTGGAGTGCATACTAAAGTGCCCCACCTTCCAAGCGGTTTACAATCATGCTGATGCTTAGATATATGTTTATTCTGCATCCATGTAGGTTCCCTTTGACTCACATCCCGCCCAAAGCGCGTTCCTGTTTCACATCTACGGTAGCATTCCTGGAACAGACGCTCAACCAATCAGATTACTCGTTGAGAACTAACTAACTCCCAAAATACAGTACAGATGTCTTGACGCTAAACTACGGCGCTAAACTTATGACGCTACATATAGAAACAGCATGTGTGCCATTAGCGTGCACCGTTACCCTTCTTCAATACTTGAAAAGTCAAGTGAAAAGTGCACTCTTTAGCCTCGTCACGCGATGCACCATGCACGTAGTCCGTAATTTCTATGCATAAGATTTCATGTTTAAAAAGCTGGAACGTTTGCATGTTCGGTTCCATTTGTACTGTTTGTCTTTTGTTTGGTTCAAAAGCTGTTTTTATTAGCTGCTTTTTATTGAGCACATGTTCCTGCAGGAAACACTTGCAAATCAGACTCATCAGGGTATCAAAGTGGAAATAAGCTCGTTTTTGTGTTTTGTAGCGTGTCGGATGGAAATGTTGGCATTTCAAGGGTTTCATGGTTGGCGATATCTGCGCTCACAAAGCTTGAGATGATCGAGAACGTGAAATCAGATGGATTTTTATCCAAGCTTAGAGCCGGGTGTTCAGAAGAGGTGTATTACTAGACCATTCGCACTTCAGAAACATCCTTATTATCTTCCATGCTTTTGTCTTTTATTGAGAAAGACTTGATGATGAAAGCTTTTTCATAAAAAAAAAAAAAAAAACATATAAAATTCTGCTTAATACCAGCATTTAATCTTCCTTCATTGCATCTATCTATAATCATTTTCACTCATTTTATATAACTCCTCTTCTGTACACATGCTAATTATTTTGCACTGCAACAAATGCACTACTGGTTAGATGCTAACTGTATTTAGCCCTGTACAATAACATGTGCAAGTCTAATCTAATCGAATCTCATTTAATCTAAGTTTGGGTTGATGTTTCTTCTAGATTCTTTGGGTTAACGCTCCACCTTCCAAAAACATTGAATTAGCTACAGTGGGCAGTCCTAGCATTATGGATGTGACGATCAGATTCATAATGTTAAACAAAAAGCCTCTGAGAATATAAAAACAATCAAATCCTCAAAATGCATACATTCATCCATGTGGAAAATATACAGCATTGTGGATGTTACATTGAATGAACAAACTTTCATGAGAGTACAGGTTTACTACAGACATCTTCTGTGAAATTTTCTGTGAAAGAAAACTGCAGTAAGCGTTCCATTCGTACCATGAAATGGAATGGAATGCTGCCGCCTTTAAATTGTTTGCGCCATTCAAAGGTTTTACTGCAGCTAAGAGTCTCATCAACGTACTGTGCTTGATGTCTTCTGTAAATGTCGGTCGTTGTTGGTTTGGGGGATCTGAGGATCCGGGTTCGAGCGATGCCATCGGTGGTTACCACACCCCATACTACCCAGTCCCGGATAAAATGGGAGGGTTGCATCAGGAAGGACATCCAGTGTAAAAACCTAAGCCAAGTTGTACATTATGCGGATCGGATGGTCCGCTGTGGCGACCCCTTGATAAGAGCAGCCGAAAGAAAGTTGATTATTTTTCTTGCGTGAGCACGGTTCGGTACGAACCCTATAAATTAGTCCTACTTTTTCTTCCCATGGTAAGGATGACATTTGCCTGGAATTACCCCAGTAAATCTTCCCATCAAACTGTTACATGTGACCCCCATGTCCATTGAGCCTCGCTTCCAATCAAGCGCCCTGATTTACCTCCTCAGGTGACCCTTTAATGCCATAAAAATGTTCCAACCTCTGTTTGTCTAAAAATGTCACACTCTGCGGTGCTGTATAACAGCGTACGGTTCTGTGTAGAGTATTAAACCGATATACGGAAGATTCTGCAGGGCAAGAAGCTTCAGCGCGGTAGATCCCCAGGGCGACTCGGCTGGTAATATCGCCAGAATAATGAAGATATTAGAGTCAGAGAGACAGCGCTCGGTGTATCTGTCAGCAAGAGAGTTGCAAAAAGACAGAACCAAGGTGGTGACAGCGAGCAGGACGGAGTGAGAGACTTGTTTATAATGGATGACTGCTGCCCGTGTGTGTGTGTGTGTGTGTGTTTCAAGACAAAAACAGGCCGACAGTCGTCCGTTCCCCGAGGGGTGCTGCTCTTTTAGGAGTAGCCGAAGGCCTGATCCTTCCACATGCAGCCTTATGCAATTATATCCTCGACTTTACTTCTTTCACAGGACGGATCACGTCCTCGTGTCACCAGTGGAGCCTTTTCGCCGACAGCAGCACTACTGCTCAGATTTAGCCTCTAACAGGCTAATAGTAATCTCCGCGGAGCCGTACGGTTGTCCTGAAGGTGTTACGCGACTGAGGCTTAGAGAGTAGCACTCGCTTTAGAGCGCCGTGTCGGTTTGAAAATGCGAAGAGGTTAAACAGTCAGATGAGACGCAATTGTTTTGGGTTATTTGCTCATCAGTAAGCACGACACCTTATGTTATTGGGGACAGCAGGGGGATTGTGGGAGCAATGAAACGCCTGTCAGGACGCATTCGGAGCGGCGTGTGTGGCTCCATCGCTTTCACAAGCATGAGAGCTCCTGGGAACTCCCTAGACGCCGTCAGTCACTATGAAGAGGGTTGAGAGATGATAGCTTGTCAACTGGAAAGTCAGGTTATTGTCCACAACAGGGCTCTTTCTTCTATCCTGGGAAGATTAGTTCGGGTAAACGTAGGTCACGTATCGATTAAACTGCCCTCAGATATCATACATTAGCCGTAATGAGCATGTACGAGAGCGCTGTTGCGGTGAGTTTTACTGTTGTGGCTGCGAGAGGTATATTTTCACTCGAACTGCAGGTGTTTATAGTAAGAGACGTTGCCTAACCGCTCGCTGTAGTGAGTCAGACTGAGCCTGGCTCAAGTATCATTACCTTTGAGTGTGGTTATTATATCAATTTTGTACTGAGCGGTTGTTACCCGACCTCCTTCGGTGCTATTTGCGCGAACCAGTCGGCATCGGGGCATGAATGAACGAACGATCGTGCTATCATTACAGACTCCACCCGTCAGCGAGGCCCTGAAACCCACTATTACTCAATCAAGGGTCTGTTATCAACCAGTCAGTGACGCAGCCCATGCCACGCTCCAGACCTGTAATTACCCACTCTTACTCACAGCAATTCAGCAGCCATTACCCGGGGTTCTCCGTGTTCATGACACAGTAGTCTGAGCCAGCAAGGTTTTTACTAGGAGGGGGGGGACTGAGGTCAGAAAAAATGCTTATGCAATAGGATTACACAGGAGTGTGGTTAGGAATTGATCTCATTATGTAAGATAATACACAACTGCAAATAACGTTCTTGGAAATCACACTCTTAGTGAAATTATTTGAACTGCAGTATGCTACCCAGAATTCACCTTCCATTTCAGGATCATCATGAGGCTGCTTCGAACACACCACACTTTTGACTTTTGGTACGTTAATTATTACTGTAGATGTACGACGAGCGTTCAAGTCAAACCGGGACTGATTGAACATTTACAGAAGACTTCAAGCGCAGTACGGTGATGAGACCCCTAGCAAACTTTATACAGAACATGCATGAATGACGATCCCGGCCGAGGTGGCTCGGAGCCGTCTGCAGTCAGACTGTACACACAATCATTCACCAACGCCACTTGTACATTACAGGAACTCATTGCCACATCCACCGTACAGTCATGACCTCGCTCCCAGCCATTTTCACATCTTTGCTCCATTAAGCGAGTTCCTGGGAGGCCGGCGTTTCAGACGTGAATCAGACAGGCAGTCTGACCATGGCCCTGGCGTACTGAGAAAACTTTCTAGCTTGATGGTGTCCAAGCACTAGTGAAACACTGGGATAAGTGCATAAGTGTAGCAGGGGATTATATATAGTGAGCGAGTTGTTACCTCTCATGATTGTGCTCTGCTATTCTGCACAATCAAAAAAGTCCTGCAATGACTGAAACGTCCCCGTAGCATTCCTTCGGTTAATACGTGACATCCGCTCCTCATGCAAGTGTAAGAAAAACAGTTGGCTGTCAATCCAGCTTGGCTTTTTGAGATCCTGGGGTTCCACAGGGACACATTACTGGATTATTCACGCTCCCCAAACCGCCTTTGTTTTATTTCTCATAGGAAATGAGTTGATGCTGGAATTTGTTGTAAGAAATAAGATTAAAAAAAAAAAAGCTTCAGAATTCGCTCATGCTCATGCTTCCTAAATCCAAGACACTTCTGCGGAACCGGATGAATTCACCAGTCACGAAGATATCAGCTATAACCCGCCCCCCCCAAGCCACGCCCCCAGGGAAAAATTCTTATGTTCTATGGGTTTGCTATTTCTTATTTATAATTCTTATTTGAATAAACCGCATTAATAAGCAATAAGGATTCTGAGCTGATTGGATTGTGTTGCTCTGAGACTGTGCTACTAATCAAGTGTGCTGGTTTATCTTGTCAGAGTTGAGAATCTCACTGCATAGCACCCTGGTGAGGTGTGATATGATGCCTCCTAGACGTTTCTGTTAAACTCTTGCTCACTATCTTTTCAACTTAATGTGGCTTTAACGGCTTTGTGCATTACTCAACCTAGTCATGATATACTGTCATCTTAGAATCAAGTCATCTTCATTGTTACGTTGCTTTAAAGGTGCCGTATTTGATTATTTCTTTAACCAGGTCTCAGAGCTTTCACAAAATGTGCCTGTATAAGAGCTACTGCTGAGCCATGCCCCCTAGAGGGCAGAAGAGCAGATCAACCGGCCAGGGGAGGGATATATTCTTATATGAGGTCACATTAGGGGAGAAATCTAATTGGCTCATTTAAACGTTTATTGATACAAAAATGGGAAAAGGACAATTTTTATTTTTATTTTTATAAGTAGTGGTTTAAACATTTCTCCCCTAATGTGATCTCATATAAGAATAAACCCCTCCCCTAGCTGGCTGCTGGTACGAAAATGGGAAAGGACCACATTATTTTTTTTTTGTACACTCACAATGAAGAAAAAGTGAATTTTACATAATATGTCCGCCTTAGATTTTTATACTGCATATTTTTGTTATTATATATTTAACCTTAGTCCTGAAACTCTGCAAATGCAGGTAAATCTAATCGACACTATCAGGTTGACGGAAAATACGACCATTTTATCAAGATAGCATTTTGGACATATTTTACGCATGACGATGGAAATCAAAGAAGGTGCAAACTCCTCGGAGGAAAGAAAGTGTTTTTACAATACAAGCAGTTGGGGGAAAAAAAATCTTTAAACAGTGTCCAAGACTCTCGTCTCATCTTAAACTCAGTACATGGAGTTCATTACTCGCAGCACATGGCAGCAATCAACATAAACAGAGTTAAATGAACTGTTCCATCATGCCCCTGAATGCTCAATACTAAGCAGTAGAGCTGTGCGATTAAATCTACTAAGCAGTTTTATCAGCGTTTGGTCGGTTGATTTCGATTGAGTGAATCGATGAGGGAGTTTTCGATTCACGCGCGTAAAAAATCTACCAGAAAAATCTACCAGAATGTGGAATTCGGGAAATACAAATACTTGGAAAATACTTTTGTTTTGCAAGATTATTGCTGCTTCTTCTTTTGAATTTGTGGCAAGTCGGTGCAGTACTGCCACCTACTGGGGCAAAGTGGAGATCAGAAAATTGACTTCATTCATTCATCCTCTATAGTGCTTATTCTGTACAGGCCTGGAGCGTATCCCAGGAAACATCACGTACAAAGTGGGGTACACCTTGGACAGGCTGCCGATCCATCCCAGGGCACACAAGCACACACCACACATGCATTCACACACTACCAGCAATTTGGGAACACCAATTAGCCTAATCTGCATATCTTTGGACTGTGGGAGGAAACCGGAGCACCCGGAGGAAACCCACCAAGCATGGTATATAAATACTTTTATTTAATATTTTAATATGTCAAAGTCTGTATGGCTTTTTGGTCGTTTTGTCAAAGCAGACAGGAACCTTTTAAGAATTCTAAGCCTATAAGAATATTTTATTCTTTTAGTGTCCCTTTATAAATGATGTATTTACACCACCGATCAGCCATAACATCTACACCATGAACTGCATTGATCACCAGCTATACACCAGCAAACTGGTGACACAATCATGGGCACCCACGGCTCATTCATGCCTGCAGGGGGCAGAGTCCTGTCTGATCCCGCAGGAAAGCCAATGCAGAACAAATGGCCAAAGAATTCAATGCTGGCCATGATAGAAAGACAGTCCACCACATATGATGCCCAGGAGACAATGAGCGCAGGCATTAGACACGGCCTCGAAACTCCTCATATCCCAATCTGATCGAGGACCAGTGGTATGCACCGGACAAAGAATTCTGATCCATGGAGGCACCATGCTGCATCCCACAGCTCCCAAAGGATCCCTCCCCAGTGGACACCTCCGGCGGCCCCTGTGGTGCCACACCCTAAGGGACCGGAGCTGCCCTTGTGGCACAAGGGGAACCAAAAACATGGGTGTTTTTTGTTGTTGATGATATTAATGTTCGTTTGATGTACACATTGCAATGGGCCATCAAAAGAACGAAAGAGGTGTCATGAGGGTGCAGTACTGTGTGTGTCACAGGTTAAAGCTCGTGTCATGACCTCATATCACGGGTCATGACCGAGACATTGTGCGGTCATTCTCGCAGACCAGACCGAGTGCTGCCTAAGTGGAAAATCAGACATTTGCCCCAGCTGAGGTTTATAATTGTTACAACACAGACAGGAGAAATTAAATTTAACAGAGTGTGGAGGTGTTAGACCCTCATGTCTTGTGTGTAACTCATGCTCAGGGAGGCTTGTAATCCAACAGATGTATTGCTATCACCGAGCTACAAGGCACAGACAGAAAGTCTGCCAAGGATACCAAATAGCAACAGAAATCAAGGAGGAGGAAAATACATGTAAAATATAGCTCTGATTAAAGCGAGAGGGGTCGAGCAGACATCTTGTCCATCTAATGACATGAATATCGATAGAACCCTACCATGCCAGAACCAAAGTCAGCGCTTTCCAATAAACAAATAACTGTCTTTTCTAAAAGGAGGACAATCTGTTCTTTATTGAGGAGAACTATGTATAGAATGTGATGGTTGACGTGGAGCTGCATCAGAGGTATGGCCCTGAGACGGAATTGTTATTGTGAGTTTCGCTCCAAACCTGAAGCTCGCTGTGTTTGATTCAGAGAGAGTCTGAACATTGAGAAGCAGCGAAGAGGTCAAAGATCCCGCTGAGACACAAGCTGTTACGGCTGCCACATTACCTGCAAGAACGTCAAATTAAAGAGAGAGGGGAAGCAAAGGAAAAAAAAAAAAAAAACGAGCTGGGACGAATCAAATCTTAATGTTATTACAGTACATCCCGTGCTGATGAGACGAGCTGGACCGGATTCACGTATAAATCACCGAAACCGGCTTTCGCATCAAGATGGCGTTAATTTGTTTGACAGTCTACCAGCAGGCATTAGTGCAGAGTAATTGGACGTACTGTCACGAGGAAATGAGACAGTCCTGCGGTGGTTTGAGCTGTAGGAAATTGAAAAATTCTGCATGTGTATCTCTGAGCCTCAGGCAATAGGGTCACTGCCCTGACATTTACTGCTGCCGATAATCGATGTCTGAGAGATGAGGAGGAAAGAAGAGAACGCTAGATCAAGGCTAAAGCAGAAATAAGTCTGCTTCGATATCCTTCTCTGTTAATGCAGCTGAGACATTATTATTTGCAAAGCTGTCAGATTGTTCATATGGAAAGATACAAAATGTTTTGAAGAAGAAGAAGTTGACCATTTTGGAATTCTATCTGTATTGATAAACGCTCTGCTTCTTGACTTGTTTTTGTTGCTTGCTAACCATTAGCTCGTACTTGACCCTGCTCTCGATGATGGATCCGACGCTGGCGTGAGGTTCCGCTGCGGAGATTGCGAGATGGCAGGAGGTAATCCGGTTAAGGAGGTTAACTAGGAGAAATGGGCTGTCGCGCCGCACCGTTTTGCCGAAGCCGCGGCTGTGATGTATCGCGGCAATTCGGAGCTACACAGGCAGCGCATTACGGAGTGGCACCAGCAGGGCTCATCGCAAGGCAGAAAGCTAATGGCCGGAGTGGCCTTTTTCGTCTTGGTGGCAAACATTTGCTTTGATGAAATTAAAACGAAACGTCTTCTTCTATTCGGGATTGCAGTTTACTTTTGGACTTAGGCTATCTGAAATAGTAGTTTAGTCAAGAATTTGTCGTTTTACTGGCAACAATCAGAGATGATTAAATTACATTTCAGGACCTGTGTAAGGTGGAGGACCACACCCGCTGGTTGGAAATCACGGGGACGTCGCCAAACCCTGATACAAACGTATTTTTCGCCAAACGGAATTCTGTCACCTTTTTATACCGTTTCATGTCAAATACCAAATCTACAAGACACGTTCTGGTCAAACCCGGACTGATTGAGATTTACAAAAGACTTCAAACAGAATTCAGTAATTAGCCTCTTAGCCACAGTGAAACCTTTTAAAAGGTTTAAATATGTGTGTGTACATATGTGATTAACCATCCAGGCCGAGGTGGTTCGGAGCACACTGCAGTCGTTCCCGTGAACATTCAGCGAGGGGAACGCCTGACTTTTAAAAATCGATGGATAACTTGTCGTCAACTTGCGGAAGAGGCGCATCTGGGAGTTATTGCCACGTCCTCCATACAGTCCTGACCTCACTCCAAGCCATTTCCACATACTTGGCCCAATTTTAAAAAAAGGAGTTTCAGACATGGATTTCAGACATGGATCAGACAGGCTCCGGTGTACTGTCAAGCTTGATGGTATACAAGGACTAGTGAAACGCTGGGGTAAGTGCATTAGTGTAGCAGGGGATTATAAAGAGAAATAAAGGGAGTTTTTTACTCTCATAACTGTGTTCTGTTATTCTGTACAATGAAAAATGCCCCGGACCAGCCCTTGTGCACAATTTAGATGGGTGACTAACACTATAGGCATGCTTTTTTAGGCCTGAACATTGCCTTGGCCCTGGCTTTTACCCCTCGTAGTTTGGATTTCCAGTTGAATACAGACTTTCTGTAAGTCGTATTTTTCCCCAACTAGAAACCCTGTTTTCATTTTGCACTGAAATTCCTTTCCCCAAATTTCTAAATTACTGTATACTGTAGATCCAGACTTAGGGTCATGACCCCTAGTTTGCTTTAAGTCTTCGTTTTGTCTTTCTTGTTCATTATACGATCGGACGTTATAAAGTCCACTGTGTACTTTTGTTTCACCATGTTGTAATATCAATGTTCCATCTGCAGAGACTATTTAAAATCTCATTTCAAATCATTTCGATTCCAAATTCGCAAGTCCGGTGTGTGTGTGTGTGTGTGTGTGTGTGTGTGTGTGTGTGTGTCTGTGTGTGTGTGTGTGTGTGTGTGTGCATGTATGGTCTGTATCTTATGCTATAGAGGCACATCTCGTTCCTTGTGTGTTTCCATGGAGCCTCCAGACTCCTGACAGGAACTCCCTCTACTCACGAGAGAGACACTGCTATTATCAGATTGACTGTTTAGGTACGTGAGGGAACCTGTTTACATTGAACGTTTTGTAACATTTTGTTACCTTTTCAATGTAAACACTGAAAAGAAATCATTAGTGGCAGTATGCATATGCGTACAATGTGTGTAAGTGTGTGTGTGCATGAAAAGAACACTTTTTTCCCCCCAGTGCTTGTGTGTACGTGCCTGTGTGCAAATGTCTGCGCATGAGGTTTGCCCGAGGGAATCCTTCCTAGCGGGAGTCGGTGTTAACGTCGCCTGTGTTGATTTATTACAGTAATTGTGCTTCATCAACATTAATACGGAACGGCATCGCAGTAACAAGCATCAGCAATTCTCTCCTAAACTGCCGGCACCGGGATAATCAATGAACAGTCGATAGCGAAACACCGGGCACGGATTCAACTACTCATCTCCAGGAAATGAAGCATTTAATCTCATTCAGTTCTTATGATCCAGTGCATTACTCTGCAACGTTTATGGATAAATCTGGTACAGAAATAGCAATTGCGCGCGTTTTTCATCACGTGCGCCGACTCATTAGCACTTGCATTAGACCTCGCTGAAGCAGAAGCAACTGCATTTACTAGTGTTAAATCGGCTTTAGTATTATTTCACAGTATAACAAGAAAACTGAATCTGTTCCTCCTTGAAATGTAATTAATATTAGGGACGGGAATCACCAGGGATTCCATCTGTATTGTGATTCTGCGAGTATCATGATTTTAGAAGTATCCTGAATTCGAACTCACTCCTACCCACATCTGCCACTGGATTAGAGTGCACCACCTGTAGGATGGTAGAAGAACTGCAACATCGGACCACCTCTAATTAACATTCAAGATTAAGACGCAATTATTTGGTCACATGTACCTTACAGTATGGTGATTTGTTATTATTATTATTATTATTTAGCATATCCCAGAGTGCAGGATCCGCCAGGATAAGACGCCCTCAAGAGCTGAATAGAGGCATAGAGTATTAACCGTTTGAGCCACCACTGCTCCTAGAATGCAAATGTGTAAATTAAAAAAGTAATAAATAAACTAATAATAATAAACTGTTTTTTTTATTTTTTATTTCATCCCCATGTCTAATTAATATGCACCAGGGAAAGATTCTCTATAGCTTCCTGGAGACAAACAGATGGCTTCTCAACTTTTGATGTAGCACCTGAGTACGGGTCAGTGCCTCAACACGCTTGGAGGAGAACACTAAATGCCACAGTGCTGTCTGTGTGTGTATGTGTGTGTGTGTGTGTGTGTTATATGCCTGAGCACTTGCCGCCCTGCTTCCTGTCACTTTTATAAAACTGTGGCATTTTAAAAACCAGCTCTTGCAGTGAGTTTTCTTCCATCATCAGTCCCATTCAACTGTCTGTTAGAGAAACCCTGACAGCGAGCCAGACTCCTAGCATTTCCATAAACAGTTTACTGATGTCTCATCCTGGTCTCTTTCCTTTTAAAGACCTTAAGGAGCGTGTACGCCTACAGGGACAACCGACGGACAATTGACTCGTGAGATACTTTGTGTTTTTATGTTGAAAGGAAAAGTGGGCGTGGCTTTTGAAGGTCCGGCTTGCATTTTTCAGAGCATTTATAGGATTGCTGTTGCTGTTAGATCTGAGATTCATAAGTAGACTCACTTTGATTCGATTCACTTTGATTTAATCTAGTTAGATTTTTGTATATCGTGATTTTCTATTCAGTATAATTCGGTAATCAGTTTATTGTCTGATTTGCCTCAATCAGCTATATTTCTTTCAGGGTTTGAAGTATTAAAAAAGGAAAAAAAAAGTTTTAAATAATAAAAGAAATGCTGTGCAACTTGTG
>JAAGKR010002933.1:0-83079 GCA_011419295.1 Clarias macrocephalus
TTTTTTTTTTTTTTTTGGTTTGTTAAACTACACACAGTGACCTGAATCATTCAAACATAAAAACTATCAAACTTGAGGCATAAACCAGTGAAAAACAAGTGCAGGTGATGGTGGATGACCGGGTTGGTGATCAATATACTGGTGAATTATTTTTCTATTCCTTGCACAGCCCTAATCAGAACCTCTAATCGAGTTGTTAAAAACGGTTAATACCTTTCCCACTGTGTTCATGTACTGTTCTCATTAAAACATACTACCGCATGTGCAGTTACATCACTCTGCTCTGTCCAGTCTGGAAACAACATAGAAAAGAGCTCTTTACTAGGGGAAAAATATCCTAGCTTTAGTAGTTCAGCATTTTCACAGTACAAACCTCAAGTTCAAACCTCAGCTAAAAAGGCCCAGAAAGCAAAGAATTCATTTCATTAATCATAAATCAAGGTAAAAGGTTAAATTCATAAAGATATTGATTTGAGGTCATATTGCATAGCACTGCTGGTGATGCTGAGTGGTTGGAACAGATAAGAGGGAAAACGAAGTTTCTGCTGAGGTTGTTCAATAAACAACCATTTAAATTGTATCTTTAAGCACTTTGCAGACTGTGCAGTGACATATTTGTTCTGATTTCTTTAGTGAAATCTACATAATTTAATCTAGTATGATAAGAAGTCGCTCAAGACTTTTGTGCATAACCTGCTGTCTGACTTCAAAGCAGAGCAACAAAACCTCATTCTATGATGTACCTTAGCTTTTCTTGTCTATGCTGCCAGACAGATTAATGCCATGGATTTCCACTACTTTCAGAACCTGTAAAAGAGATGTAAATTAAGAAAATAAGTCACTATACAGGAAATGAATAAACGGCTCTGCTGTTGCTCAACACAGCACTTGTAAATAAATGGGAGAGTACATCTTATAATGAGCCTAGTTAGATCAAATAAGAGGTTTATTTAAAGCCACAATTTCCATTTTGCAACATTTGTGATCTTGTTAACAGGTAATTAATTAATAAAAACAAACACTCAACTCTGATGCTAATGCAGCTGACTTATACACAGCACTTGTATCAAGATTTGTATACATGTGGCCATGCCATGCCCCCCCCCCCCCCCTGCTGTCTCCAGATAGGATGAAACCATTTTACACACAATCTCAAGTCATCTGCTGCCTTTTTAATCTTTAACGGAGTTTGTTTTTATAAGCTCTATTGATTAAAAAGATGCTTTATTTGTATTTACTCTACTACTACTAATAATAATTACCCAATGGGGAATACATTTTCAATTAGAGGAGTGGCTTAAAGCTTTGAGAATTACTTTGAATATGTAAATATTACCCATTGAAACACTTGTAATTGTTTTTCTCTTGTTAGATTAATTGTTGCTTGTTTGGCTAAACACTGGGGTTAATGTTCGGTTCTGTGACGAACTCCAGAGGAGGACATTTTTCTTCTATTCCTGATCGGTAAACTCTGTAAGAAAACTCTCACACCAGTGGGTAGCTGGCTGAGGATTTGGTACTGATTGGCTTAGATTTCACATGTAGTAAAGCATATAACCAGTCATAGATTAGACTGGATCCTTGTAACCAATCATAAAGCAGATAGTCGGATTTGTCAGAAAAATAGGGAAGTCTAACCTCAAAGCCAAAAATATATCACTACTATGAAGAACTAGTCTGTATTGAAATGTTAAAGAACATTGCTCTTCAGCTCCCGCAATTTTGTACTTTAAAAAAAAAAAAAAAATTGCAGTACAAGTGAGCATTTACATTTTGCATTGCAAAACAGATTATTGTTGACTGTTAGTATCAAAAAAGCAATTGGTAGAGCAAGAGCAATGGTCTTGAATTTAGTTTAAAAATCATTTTATTGAGTTTTTTTTTTGTTTGTTTGTTTAGAGGGCAGTTTTAGTCCAAACATTTTATAAAAGTTAACTCTGATTCTTTAGGACCCATGCATTTTGTCGACGCAATGCTTTGCTTATTCTACTGTAATTCATGTGGCCTGAATAAGAATATTTTTCCTTATAGTCTCCAAGTACATTATGCCATCAGTTGTAAATGATGTGACTATGGTTCTTAGTTAGAAAGCTGTTGAAACATGCTCTGAGAGTTTTGTAAGTAAAACATGCACTTCCCCTTTTCACTGAATCTGTGTTTCTTGGCAGCATGTTTGCTACATTTCTGGTTTCGCTCTGTGGTTTGCAGGGAATGACTGGTCAGTGACGGCAGTTTCGGGACAGGAGGTCAAGGGTTTTGTGGTTTCGAGCATGATGGATAGCTGGGTGGGCTCTTAGCATGCGCAGGAGCCTTAATGCGTTCATGAGTAGTGCAAGGTGTAGTTGGAGGCACGAAGTATAAAAGCTGGGCTGTGGCTATGTGCTGTGTTTACTCAGCCGCTTTGAGCTGTACAGATATAGCCTCTCCATACAGGGCCTTGTTCATCTTTTGTTTTGATGCCTAGGTGATTCAACACATCATACACTTCCTGGAGGTGTGGCATAGAGTGAGGGCACCAATGACTGTTCTCTCTAGCACTGTATTCCATATGTGTAAGGAAGTGAGTTCAGTAGAACAGGCAAAATGTGTTTTTCTTTCTCAAAGTGACATTTCAAAACTGTTAACTTATTATAGAATTGAATCAAAAGAATGCTGAAACTTTCTTTGAATGTTGTAGCCCAGTTGGGGGCTCAAATTTCTTTATTTTTTTAATTTTTTAAAATTTAATTAGAGCTTCATTATTTAAATTTAAAACTTGAATTTAAAAAGAAAACATGATTAATTAAGGGGAGAAAAAATACATCATATTGATCCTGTAATTCTTTGGGTCCCCACAGACAATCCTGTAGTAGTAGAGAGTCAGTGCTGTCAGTGGTGTTGAAACGTGTACATGCATGTTACACCAGCTCAATAAAGTGATTTGTGTATTATGAAATGAGATTTTATATGATATTTAGCTTGTCAGTCAACTGGCTTGGCTGCATGTGAATACACTATATGATAATGTGTTAAACGAGTTTCATGTACAGAATAAATTGCAGTGAAGTATGAAGTCCCTTTAACCTGCCTATTGTAGAAAGACACTTCCCTCGAGCAGTGAGAAAGAGATAAGAATAAAGCCCTAACCCTTACATATGTATAAAATTGGCAAAAAAACAAAAAGCTTAGGTTTCTGTGTTTAATGTTCACTTGCTGTATCAGCTGGAAAGTTGACTCTTATAAACATATTTTTGTTCTTGGTAGTACACAGTGTATGGAGACTGTCATGGTCCAAATAAACCTTTGTTTTTGGGTCACTGAACGAATCCAAGCTATCTACATTGGCAATACTCCCAGTCAGTTATTTCCGGTTATACAAGACAACGCTCCTGGGTTTCAATTTGCACAGAAAGAAATACAAATTGCATTGAAAAATTATAAGGCATATGTGCACTATAATATTTGTATATGTGTAATATCCTTTATGTGTATAATATTGTAATATATAAAAAAAAATTTTTTGACCGACTGTGCGTATATAGTTTCAAGCAATGATCAGGCCTGTCCCATTGCTGCCCGGGCACACCAGAAAGACAGTGGGCGTGTGAATTTAAAAGGCATATACCAATAACATTGACATTATTTTTAGAATAGGGGTACTTTTATGGTAAGACGTTCCCATGGGGCGTGACTCCTCCAAAAAGCCCCAGATGCTGGAAAAAAGGCTTCACGCTGTGATTTTACTCAATATGATGTCCTCGGTCATCACGGCGGACACATTTGAGCTGTCAAAAATTGTATAAATCCTCTAGGAGCATTATATCAGATTCCATGCAAATGACACAAAATAACTGATCTCCTGTGGAGTGCAGCCTATGACCTGCCATGCGAAAGTTCAGCACAATGAGATCCAAATGTGTATCATGTTTCGCATGTGTGCGTCCAAGTGTGTATGAGCCGTGAGGGTCTTGTGCCATGATCCAGGCACAGACTCTCAGGTGTTCTAATGGCAGCAGATTCCAACCTGTGTGCTGATTTAAATTTTTTTGAGCAAGTTAAGAGCCAAAAAGACTTGGAAGGTCTTTAGAAAAACAATCTTCAAACCATGTGATGTAATAGGGCTGATGTCATAGTGCTTGTGTCCTAAAACACACTATGTCGTAATGGAGCTGATGTCCTAGAGCTTGGGCCCAAAAAATAATCCTTAGAAAAACATTAGGGCCCTTCGTGCAGTATGATGTAAAAGGTCTGATGTCATAGTTCTTGGTCCCTAATAATACTTAGCAAAACACACTATGACATCATAGAGCTTGGACCCTAACAAGAGGGCTCTTCACACACTGTGATGCCAGGGCTGTTGTCATAGTGCTTGGGCCCTAAAATAGTCCTTAAATAGTCCTTCAACAAGATGTCAAATCTAACACTTTATAAATAATGATACTAAAGAATGAGTAAATGCACCGGACATTTTGAGCCTGGGAGGACAGCTGATTAGTAAATTGATTTGATAATAATAATAATGCATTTTATTTATAAAGCACTTTACATTTGTGGACAAATCTCAGTGCTACACAAGCAATTAAAAGCAGGGGAGTCATTAGCTGGCTTATCAAATTCTTTGGGATGAACATATATCTTTTTTGTCTTTTTTTTCCGTCCAGTTGATCTTTTTTCCGTAACAGTTGATCAGTTATTAAATCAGTGTGTTGGCACAGTGACACACGGGTTAACACTAAAGTTAATTCACTAATCCCAGTATGAAGAATAGAAGTGTATTGCAGATAATCTTGATTGTTTCTTTTGACTGTTTCCAAGATCATGCATTAAATCATTGCTGTTCCAAATATATGAGATGATGTGATATGCATATGCATGATTGAAAATTCACAGCTGGGTGACAGTTTCTCCATTACCCTTATTTGCATACAATGTCATGGATGTTGCTTTTAGCACTGTTCAAATCCTTAGGATATGTATGAACGATGTAGTTTCCTGTTGAGGAGAGACTTTTCAGTTTTTCACTCTGTATTCTTTTTTATGGACATAAGAGGAGTTTGAACTAGTAAACCATCACCTGTGGATCTTTCAATTCCATAAAAAAGTCAGCTTTGAGTCAGTGCTTCTGAGTTTTCTCCATATTATAGCTGAAATATCTTCATGTTTCACTTAAGTCCCCTCATTACTGCTGCCATCTCTTCCAAGTCTATTCTCTACACAAAACGAGAGTGCTCCGCTCACTATATTGGTTCATGATTCACTTTCCGACTACATTGCGGTCAAGTCAAGTAGGCTTTTATTGTCATTTCAACCAGATACAGTTGTGCTCAAATGTTTGCACACCCTGAGAGAAATCGTTAAACAACTGCCATTTATTATTTTCTGACTCCTTTTCAAAACATAATTATGACTGAAATCACCCAAACAACAAGGTATTATAAAGTATCTCTAAACACTTGAAAATGTCAGTCAGTACTGTTCAAACTTTTATAAAGATGTAGTAAATAAGAGTCTTCGTCTATACTAAGCCACAGACAGGTAGACCAAGAAATATTTCACCCACTATTGCCAGAAGAATTATTTGGGATGCCATGAAAAACCAACAAACAACTTAGAAAAACTGTCAAATCTGGAGGTACTTGAACACAAATTACCTGCATGGTCGAATTGACAGGAGAAAGACATTATTGCTCCCATGCCACAAAAAGGGTTACATAATATACATATGTTTTCGAACATAATATTAAGAACTAAAAGTATACACACTTTTGAACAAGGATTGTCCTACGGTATAAGAAATAAAATACATTTGTTTTGCCTTCTCACTCATGTTTTCTTTTTCTCTCTTCTCAAACCACCTAATTAGCTAACTAGCTTAGACAACAAATCAACCTCATAAATGAACAAAAGTATCTAAGAACTATACAAAAAGACAAAACACCCTGTGCTTAAAGACAGCTTTCTGTTGGTCAGATGAACTATGCATTTGAATGCTAGAAAATTAGTGTTATTTCCCCTAAATTCTGGTAGCCATTTTAAAACACTAGTTTGTATTATTTTACAACTTGTTTATTTCTTGTTAAAGATGCAAGTACCAAACAGCCTGTAACCAGAATCAGCCTCGGATATAATTGATTATGAACGGTCCGATTTTGGAACTGATCAAAACAGTCAAGGTCACTGCAGCGTTTAAATGTCTAAAATAATTTATATATTTATGACCATATTTCTGGTATACAACTTAGTTACTGTACATGAAAGGCTGGACTTGTTTGTGGCAGAGGCATCACTGCTGACATTGTTGGCATTGAGTTCCATTTGCTTTACTTGTTTATTTATAAAACATAATTATTTTTAGGTACTGCCCATCCCTAGTGCATCATCTTCCCCCAATCTGACTGCTGCAATTTGTAACCCAAGATGCATTTGTGGGAGTTAAAAATAGCATGGTCCTCTAAACAGGTGGGGTGGCCAAGCAGACAGCCTTGGCAATCCCAGCCATGACGATGCACAACAAATCACCACGTCCTCTCGAGACCCAGGCTCAACCATGTCCTGTTGCAGTTAACGGCCCTTTTTTGGGTGCATGCATACCATGGCTGGTGTTTCTATAGCAGAGAGCAATGCTAGCAGCCACTGTCCAGGCACCCCCCCCCCCTTTCGTGCATTTGTACATACATTTCTGGCCTTGCCCTTGAGGACTACAGGCACTGATTGTAGATATTGGCTAATCTTTATAAAATCTAACTTGATGATAGATGTAAGATGCTGGCTAATCTAACTGAAATCTCATGTTCACTGGAGTAAACAAGGGAGCTAGATCCTGTTGACCACTTTTACATTTTTCTTTTGTTTTGTTGCTTAAACATTCAGCCACACTGGCTTGTACAATAAAGTATCCAGAGTGCCAGCTAGGATAGGTTGGTAATGAATTCTAAAGAAAGATCAGATGCTAAAACTTTTTTTCATTTTTTTTTTGGCTGCTGTGTCAATAGCTAGGGAAGGGATTGCATAGCTCATGCTCCAGCCTCAGGCCCATTTGCTTAATGGCTTAGTAGTATATTTCAGTGGCTATTTGTGGAGGCATGTAATGGACTTAGGGGTTATGTTTGCTTAAAGCAGCTTAAAGCTGTACTAATCTTTAGTACCAACTTTTAGCTGGTGGATCAAACTCACAAAAAAATAATTCTGATTTACTGAATTTTTTAAATAATGAATTAATTAATTTGTTCTGGTATTATTTAGTATTGTGTTTGTTTAGCAATGCTGATGTTTTATGTGCAAATTAAATGGAGCAGCACATGCTTTTATCACCGATGTTTTTAAATACATAATGCATAAATCCATGTTTTTCATTATATTTTAACTCATTTTGCATTAATGAGGAATACATAAGCAAGTGCCCTTGTAAATATCAAAGTATGTAAATTTTTGTTTGACCTTAGATTTTGTAATCAATTATTATATGAAGGACCATGCTGTTTTAAAAAAATAAATAAATAAATAAAGCAAAAGCATTATTTAAGCATCATTGAAACATCAGAAAATGTAAATTTCAGTTTAAAACCTGATTGCCATGGTTCATTTAATCATCATCGGGTATTTTTGTGCATTTCTTTTAAAGAGCAGAGCATTTTATGGCATGTTGAGCAACAAATGATATGAATACCTAGACCTTATTTTACTCATTAGATACTGAGAGAGATCCCTTTGCGGTTATGTTTGATCAGGGCAGTTGAATAGTTCTAACATTTTATATTTGAAGGATGCTTTCACATCAAGCAATCATGCCCAATATGAAAACAATCTAAATAGCAGGCCGCATCTTTTCTTTAGTATTAAGGTTTTCGCACACGATGCAAACTTAGTCAAGTGTGGTTCATGTGTCATGTCATGAGACCACCGTTCGAGTTTTTACAGCATCCACAGTTGGATACACATCATTTAAAATATGATCAAGACCTTTCACAGAGTTGCACCATCGAGATGTCAAATTGCTTTGACATACTTTTGTTAGACATTTCAAACAATTTGAGCATATTTTTTGCATAGTGCTGAAGATTTGTTGGCTTTTAGTTAGCTTCTTTAGACCTCTCTGACTTGGAAATGTTCATCTAGCTTAGCCTTCTTTTGTTAATTGCTGTCTGAGAGGTATAATGACTAATTCATACACATCGATCCTGTTAATAACCTTCCATCCGAATGTTTCTCGGTTCTGAATCGATTTGATTTACTAGGGAGGAAATTGAATAGAATAACCATTCCTCTTTCTCCAAGCTAGGCATAGATGAAAGGCCAATGTATTCCCAGATGCTTATTCCAGCAAGGCGGCATCAACCTTGATATGAAGTTCAGTTGTTTGTTATAAAACTGGAAACTAATTATGAAGTTCCCTTTATTGTTTATAGATTTTGTTTCCTTTAAATTAAAACAATAAATTCTATTCCTTTCTTTTTCAGCTCGTGTCCTAAGCCATGGGGGCATTTTTGGACAAGCCGAAAACAGAGAAACACAACGCACACGGTGCAGGCAATGGCCTGCGTTTTGGTCTGAGCAGCATGCAGGGCTGGCGGGTGGAAATGGAGGATGCTCACACAGCAGTCGTCGGCCTACCTCACGGCTTGGACGACTGGTCCTTCTTCGCCGTTTATGACGGGCATGCTGGTTCACGTGTGGCCAACTACTGCTCAAAACACCTACTGGAGCACATCATCAGCAGCAGTGAGGACTTCCGTCCCGGCCGTGACTCTGTCGAGGGCGTGAAGAGCGGAATTCGCTCAGGCTTTCTGAAGATAGACGAGTACATGCGCAACTTTTCTGAGCTGCGTAATGGCATGGACCGTAGCGGCTCGACGGCTGTGGGTGTCCTGCTCTCGCCTGAGCACCTTTACTTCATCAACTGTGGCGACTCTCGTGCTGTGCTGTGCCGTGCCAGTCAGGTGCGCTTCTCCACTCAGGACCATAAGCCCTGCAACCCCCGTGAAAAGGAGCGTATCCAGAACGCCGGCGGCTCTGTCATGATCCAGCGTGTCAACGGCTCTCTCGCTGTGTCACGTGCCCTCGGTGACTATGACTACAAGTGTGTAGATGGAAAGGGACCCACAGAGCAGCTGGTGTCCCCTGAGCCTGAGGTCTTTGAGATTCCTCGCGTTCCAGATGAGGATGAGTTTGTGGTGCTGGCTTGTGATGGCATCTGGGACGTCATGAGTAATGAAGAGCTGTGTGATTTTGTTCGATCCCGTCTGGAAGTGTGCGATGACCTAGAGAAAGTTTGCAACTCTGTGGTAGACACATGTCTACACAAAGTAAGTCAGGTGTTATGTTTTGAATTTATATTTTTACACGGTTGTATCTTTTTATATGCCAAGCTATTTGAATGGGCTATACTTGAATGGGACTATGGTAATATTTTTTTCTTTGTCACCAAAGAAACAAGGCATGACTTGTAGTTTTTGTAGCTGTTCCTCTTTCTTCTATCATTTTCTAAGAATTTTTTGTCATACTAGCCAAGGTTCCTTCTTGTTATGTCTGTCTGATGCAAGGTAAAGCCTTGTTTTTTTCTCTCCCCTTATTCATTTCAGATTTTTATTATTTTTTTTGTAATATTCTGGTTAGTGTCTTAGTATAAATAGCCGTCTTGCATTTCCACGTTGAGTAAATACTGGCAAACAGGCGTAACAGATTTACAGTAGTTTAGATTCGAAGTTTAGTTTTCACTTTTTCCGTTTCTGTCTTTTCCTTCTCCAGGGGAGTCGTGACAACATGAGTGTCGTTTTGGTGTGTTTGCCCAATGCACCCAAGATATCAGAAGAGGCGATGAAGAGAGAGGCAGAGCTGGACAAGTTTCTGGAGTCTCGTGTTGAGGGTAAGAGAAACTCAACACGCTTATATGGGTCAGCATGTCCATACTGGTGAACAGTTTCTCACGACTCTACATGCGATTTGAAATAAGATGTGACTTCAAGTTTGGAATTGTGGATCTGACGCTATCTATTTTTGACTGGTGCATTGGCTTGTTTAATTGTATTTTAATAGTTGCACTCCAGGCTCTAGAGCCAGAGACTTTCTATTATTAAAGTAGGCAATGGCACATATATATTCATACATATTCAAAGGCTTGCTTAACTGTTTAAAGCTCGCTTGTACAAATGCTGAAATCTGTAATGTACTGCACTCTTGTCATGTGTGTCATTTACTGTACAATATATGAGACATCAGTGACAGAGTATGTGATGCTATATTGCAACATATGGCATGTGGCTTTACAGTCAGGTGAAATGTAACATTACAGTTTAGTTTTTTCCATCCTTTTAAAAATCGTGTCATACACTGATCTACCATAAAACCACCTGCATGATGTTGCATAATCCCTCCTGTGCTGCCAAAACACCTTCCACGGCTTGATGGATTCCACAAGAACTCTGTAAGGTGGTGTGCTGTTTTGTCTGGTACAGAGACCGTAGCTTTAAGTCCTAGGGGTTCCTGAGGTGGGGCTTCCGTGGATCAGACTTTTCAAAGACCAATGACAATGGAAAGATATTTCTTACTCCATAGCATTTCATATACTGTATATTTTGTCAAAATGATGTTGCATGTAAACATGCTTACCACACTCATCTGTGAGATGCTGATGCTCATGTCACTGGTGCAAATACACACAAGACAAAATTGCTCTTTAATAATATAGACTCAGTAAGCTTCAAGATGGTAATAAACGTACGTTTACATGATATCGGTACCTCTGGTACAGTTCTTCATGAACTGGTATTGTAAATATTAGCAATCCTCCTCTGGTGCTCTGCATGAATCAGAGTTGGATTGTCCTCCTTTTTACATCTTCTCTGCCTTCTCTCAACCTTTATTTTTGGCAGGTTTAGGTGATTTTGAGTTACTGAAGGAGTTACTACAGGAAGTGTCCTATATGTAGAGGTTTATGATTCTGTCATCAGTACCTCAAAAGTTCACAGACGTTGCCCAGACACTGGAGTCATTAGTGGAGGAACAGTGATGCAAATCATTCGTCACTCTGTTTTGCTAGTAAAAGTGTTCATCCTCAGTTCTGTTAACACAACACTGGAAACGTGTCTGCAGGAATGGTGCGATTGCTTCGAGGCGTGCATCTGGATGTTTTCATTCCGAATGTCCATGTGGGTCATGGGCACTGTCTGTCTGTATAACATTCTTGTTGTCTGTTTTACCCTTTAGAGATCATGGAGAAGTCAGGAGAGGAAGGAGTCCCGGACCTGGCTTGTGTCATGCGCAACCTTTCTGCTGAGAACATCCCAAACTTACCACCAGGAGGTGGTCTTGCGAGCAAGTAGGGGAACTTCAACTAAATATTAGTTTTACTCAATATTATACCATTAATGACTTGTAAAACTGATAAGATGTAAGTAGGTGACTGTTTGTTATTGTATCATTTGCAATGCTTATAAAGCATGATTGTTTTTTCCTTTGCTAGGCGCAGTGTAATTGAGGCAGTGTACAACAGGCTTAACCCACATAGAGAAGACGATGGGGTGAGTAGCTCTCTTTTGTTTTACGCTTAAATAAATTTAAAATACATGTTTTAAAAATGTTTAGGTACTTTAGACTTGGTTGTCTGTCAAGTTCAGGAAATTAAATACATATGAATTTTTACATTTGGATAAAACCACCTGGTGTTGGAATATTATCCAAATGTTATAATGTGATATGAGAAAGGTCAAGTGTTTATACCCCTTTTTAAGGCAGGCCAGTCGAAAATAGCTTGAATTCATAATGTCTTCCCTGACAATCCTTTAATGTCCTTGTGTTTTGCTTCGTATCAGTATTCTTGTGTTGCCTGTAAATGTTTTGTGTTTGTGCATTTCATCTCCGTCAGATAATTGGATAAAATTTAGAATGCCAGGGAATTTGCATTGCCTGACAGTTTGAGAGTTTTTTTTGTTTTGTTTTGCTATTGATCAGAGGCTTGCACATGTCTTGTTTAGTACGTATCCTCGCGCTCCTACTCTCGCACACATACTGCAGCTATCAGCTTTCTCAGAATTGGGTCCGCCCCAACTTTGTTGTTGAACCCTATTCTGAGTCATTTTAAAATGAGCCAAGATGAGGGCAGTGTAAGATCTCAGCAGGCGGCCTGTGCTAAACAGGTCCGATTCTCTTAACCTGCTCTGTCCACTGACGCTGGCGTCTTGCACCAGGACGACCAGGGAGGTGCGGCCGGCGAGGATGAAAAGAGCAGTGCTGCTGCCCATCTCCTGGAGGTGCTCCGGCAGTTCCGCCTCAGCCACCGGGGCGAGTATCGCAATGTGCTGGAACAAGCCCTCTCCACCTACCGGCTGCCCGGCACTCAGGAGGATCATCCCTCACACCCACCGTCCACTGCCAGCGAGTCTCTAAACTCTGAGGACACAGCAGAGGAGGCAGCCATGCCAGCAGCACTTGACGAGCTTTCCGATCCTCCTGTCGCATGACCCCTGATACCAGTTTAGTCATTTTCACACCCAAAATTTTCGCCTTTCTCCCAGGCTCAGAGCACTAGTCAGCTTCCTGAGTATCCCATGGCACGTCTCCCTTCCAGCACAGTTTCAGTGCAGGTTTTTAGTTCATTAATTGATTGTATTTAAGTATTAATGAGAGGACAGAATCAGGGTCAGTCATTCCTCAACAGGAATGTCAATAAAAGGAAGGGTCAGAGCTCTGTTCTTGTAACTGAAAACCTGCGCAGTAACTGTAAATGATATCCTTGGCATATTTCAGCACCTGCAACTCAGCACTTTTCTGATGTACCGCACTAGAATTAATCTAATTTTGATCGTGTGAAATCTATATTTAGCTGTAAGTGAGATTTTCATTGATGCCATGAAATCAACCCTATGTTATTATAAATAAAAAAAAAACTTCGCAAACTCTTATGGATATGCTATTCCTATTATTAAAACAATATCGGACAACAATAAACTGGACTGTGCCAAGGACATCGCTGCTTCTTGCTCTTGTGCACAACAGCACATGCAGTTTGCCCTGCACTGCCTGTGTATGTTGCATTTTGGTTGTAGAAGGTGTGTTTGTGTGTTAAAAGTAATATGTTTTTCAGTGTTATGCTGGATATGAGGTATAAAATTTTTGTCTAGCAAGAGATGAAAAACAAACAATTGCCATCATAGGGTATGGTTTTAATCAGTACATCAATACCTTAAGTGTAGACCTGAGTATTTGCGTTTCATTGCCTACATGTGTGTATGATCGAAGTGTCACATTTGTTTGCTGTTGTCTGAGTGTTTGGTGAGGAAGAACAACATCCCACTTCAGTCACGCTATTAATAGTAATAAATGGACTAATAATGGAACAAGGCTATTCCTCTTTAAATTTAAATACACTGACGACAGGACCTCTAGGGAAGATGAGTTTTGTCATCGCATCACAATCCTCAGGTTAACCGACAGACCATTACTATCATGAAGATGTGTGTCTTTTGCATAGTTTGCACATAAATGCTAATCTGTCGTTATGTGAACTGGATATTTGGCGATCCTGCCACAAAGTTAGTGTCATGACCAAAGATACTATTGCTTCTGCCTTCTCTTTATGCCCCCAATTCCTCTTCCCCCACCCCAATGTAAACAGATATGGATATGAAAAATAACTTGCGAAAAATGTTGACGTTTGAGATGATTGCATTTCAAGTGAGCACAACTGCATGTGTAATACATGTCCCCACCCTTAATTCTTTGACTTATTAGCCCTACACTATCGGTAGTTATTTTTCTGGTTTGTTTTTGTGCTATAGCAAGGTAATTGTTTGATTCTACAGTTATTTTCTAAATAAATTACATTGAACACTTTATCTGTATTCTTTCTGATTTGTTGTTGTTTGGTTTCTTGGGTAAAAACAAAACAAAACACAGCACTATGTATATGGTAAGTGGTTATGAAACTGCTATATTGGCACCAGGTCTCTCCGCCCCCCCCCTCTTATGCTTTCATTGTGCAGGTAGGTGTGTTAACAACTAAATACATTTGTGGAACATTTCAGCATCGGACATTAAACACCACAAATCGTGGGCAAAATGGAGAAACATAAGGCTTTGTGCCGTACTGTGAACCAGCAGACCAGCAATTTTTTTTCATATAGTTTTTTCTTATGAATCATTTGGCTAATCATAGCTTTAAACCACACATATTAACAGGGGATACTTTGTTTTCACTGTTTCATTATAATCAAATCTGTTTCTCTTTCCATGCTGTTTCCACTTAAGCAGGTTCTGTCACATTTCTTGTGAGGTACCTGGCTGTATTAAAACTATGCCTGGGCAGTTTGAAGGCTTTTTTGTTTGTTTGTTTTGTTTCTTTGATATTGTATGTCTTTAATATGGATAGTCTTCTGATTGTGAGGCTTTACAATTAATATTCTGCCAGAATGATCAGCGTGCTTTAAAATATTATACCCCTTGCTTAAGTTGCGTTTTTTATTTATTTATTTAGTTTTTTACTGTTTATAAAACAATACTTCTTGATTATTATTTTAATTCCTATCCACATGCTTGCCATTTCTGCTGTTTCCTTGCTTCTTTCAAGGCAGCTGTTTCTCTATATTTTTTCAGATATCTTACTTCTTTTCCTCTCTTTTTTTCTCGTTGTCGCAGAGTGGAGGTGACCTGGATGATCCGTGGTAGCCAGAGACACCCATGACTGCAGTCTTCACACAAGAATGTCCTCAGTTCACACACAAAAGAAAATCTTTACTCACACTTTTTGGTTTTGATTCCAAGAGATTCATAGGAAATATTCAAAGCCTGGGATGAAAACACAAATGCATCAAAACACTTCTTTCGATGATGAGGAATCTACAGAGATGGCAAGTTTTTTTTTTTTTTTTTTTTTTAAGAACTGCACCGTTGTATGGTAAAGAGAAATAATTTCACTTTTTGTTTCAAGGTTTTTTTTTTCCCCCAACTTTCCATGTAAGCTAACCGTTATGATGAGACTGAGGATTTGTGGCTTCTTGAGCTGTAGCAGAGACACTAGACTTAATGACTGGTGGACAGACTGCAGCACCAGCGTGAGCTCTGAGAGGGTGGGGCAAGGTGTTTGGACCGCTGTCAATGATGCAGGGTGCTCTAGCATGATGAGCTTCCCCTGCACTTCCTGACCTGTCTTATACATGGCTCTCCTACTCATTCTACGCATGCGCAGCTTTCCAGAGACATGACCTCACGGTCAGTGTTCACTAGGTTCAGCCACCAAATGACACCAAACTCTGCTTAAACCCTGCTTTTACACTCTTTTCTGGTTTTCTCTCGTTTGTCATCCGGCTGCTTGAATATCCTTATATATCCTTCAGCATTTTGTTAGCAGTTATATTTTGTCAGATGCTAGTTTTGGTGCTTGCAGTAACACAACAACAACAAACAAAAAAAACATAATAGTAGCGCTTATTGTAGAACAAGCGTTAACAAGGACATGTGCACTCAGCAACTTGAGGGAAAATTAACTACTGTAGAGAGTGTAAATATGATGAGCTTTTGGGTTTTGGGTGGCCTTATGCGCTGACCTTCTACTTCCTGTGGCACTCACGTCAAACCAGAGCTTCACAATCTAGTTCTAAAGGATCCTCAGTCGAATTCAGAATTTTTATCACAATCTGCAGCTGTTGATTTAAGTCTGTTTTAATAAGTGAAATATATTTTTGTGCAGTAGATTGTTTAGAACAATAGGGGATCCAAAAGAACTGGCTTCAAAACTTCTCTCTTTTAAAACCTCCAGAGCTTTTACCTTTTGCTCATCCTCTCATTTCTCTACTTGTGGTCCTGACTTATGGCTTGCCTTCTGATTTTTTATTTTTTTATTTTTTTTCCTCTGAAAACAATGTACAAAATAGAACCTTTAACACAAAACATTTTAACTTTTAATTTTTAAACAATTCTGCATTTTAAAGCTTTTTATTAAAGCTTTCTTTCATTATGATCTATGGTATAATTGGTATTATTTGCAGTTAGATTTGGTTACAGGGAAATAGCATGACTTTAAATAAAGTAATCGAGACACTTGAGGTTGGTTAAGTATTTCTAAAGCAAAACTGCTGAACTGCATGCATGCATATCATATCGTGATGTTTGCCAGGACAACAGCAAACACTACTCCAGTAGTAGTCCAGAAGGTACTGGAATTTTTCATGGGTGAATCTTTAACTCCTTTTTTTTCTTTTTTTCTTTCCTTCCTCCACCCCTCTTGTTTCTTGCACCCCCTCTTTGTGTCTGGCAGTGGGTTAACAGTTATTTAACTTAACAGTATTTTTGGTTTCACATGTTAATCTGTGTCAGTGAGAATGACTGGAAGATCTTTGGCATTAAGAGTTTGCTTGCAGGACATTTTGTTATGGATGATGTGCCCCTGGTTTACACATACACACAAACATGCATGTATAGTGTTGAACCACTTCCATATTAAGGTAGCCTGATTAGATGTTTAAAATGTTCACGGTCGCGCGCGCACACGGGTGACCAATTAAAGAAAAAAATCAGTGGGGATGTTGTACTGTGGAGGGCATTTTGCATTTATTTCCTGATGAGCGGTCCTCCCTCATTCCTCACAGCATGAAGGGCTCATGCTTGAATTTGACAATGATGTAAATCTCATGCTCTGGTCTTCAATTTGCTCAGATCTCTAAATATGTGCAGACATGGGAGACTGCAATCATGAGCTAGACCTGTTAAGGTTTCTCGTACAGTTTCAGAGACTGAGAATCTGTCCCAATGCCTATTTGGTGAGCGAACATCTTCAATTAACCCCTTTTAATTTGTCACCTGTCTGAGTGATAATCAGGCTACCTTGGCATAAAATGCTAAATGTTTGTACTCTCCAGAAACTATAATTTGCATTTGTGGCCTTTTTTAAATTAAAAAAAATATATCTTTCCCCTCTACTGATTTTTCACTGACCTCACCTGATCTGGTGTGCAGCTTTAAAATGTGCGTTATTCAATTTGAGATTATTGTTAATGTGTATATATATTTGCAGTTTTATTTCCCACTGGTACAAATAAATTGTAGCCATATGCTGGAACGCTTAATTTTATTATGGTTAGAACTAGGAAATAAATTTACTAAATGAATTGAAATGGCAAAAAGATATATATTTTGTGCTGTGGGTGTCAATGGACATGCACCCAGGGTTTTTTTTTTCCTTTCATTTTTTCTTTTTGTATATCTACAATGATTGATAACTAGATTGATTGTTACGAAAGATTTTATTTATTCAGAAGATGTGGCTTTATGAGATGTGCTTTGTCAGAGGGAGGAGGGTTTGAGAGAAGTTGGGGAGGGGGGAGATTGCTGGCTCAATCTGTTTTTGAGATTGTGATGGAGAGCTGTCTCGCTTCTTTTGCTCAGTCTGTTAATCCTTTGCACTCTTTCTCGTGCCCACATTCTCTCTTCCTCCCTCACTCCATCTCTCTGACCCTCTCTATCCACCTGCTAACATCCATGTAATTATAGTCCCCAGTACAATGTTGTGTTTCATTAGAATACAGTGAAAAATGATCTGTTATTAATAAAGGATTGTTAAAGGTTTGTCAATACTATGACTATTATTATTATTGTTATTGTTATTATTATTATTATGTATTTTATAAACCTAAAACCAAATTTTATACTATGATGAGTTTGTATGGTTTGGCAAAGTTTGCTTTTGATTCTGTAGTGTAAGACAAAAACTTGTCTTGGGTCTTTGTTATTCTGGTGTGTTATGTCAATTTTGAGACACAAGAGGGTACTGTAACTGCACTGAGATTTGTTCAGGCTGCAATAACGCTGCAAGAGGAATGTGACTATGGAACCCATCTGTTCAGTGTTATAGTTGTTGTTGTTGTTGATAATAATAATAATAATAATAATAATAATATTATTATTATTATTATTATTATGTTTAAATGTGGCACTACAGTTGGATACTTGTTGCAATTTCAGGGTTGGAGGTAGGTATCTTGGCTCTGGTCTTTGTGTGGAGATTGCATGTTCTACACATGCTTGGTGGGCTTTCTCCCACTGGTTAGTTTGAAAATAGATGTACTTGTATCCATAGGTTTCAGAAGGTTTACCTGATTATTAGGGACAGTGATTGAGTCTGATTTGGATAGCAGGCTGTGCTGTGAATTGTCACATTGGTGAGCCAGTATTTTCACTTCCCTTCAAGACAGATACCCCGCCCCAGCTGAAGCCAAATCCTGCTAATGGTCAAATCGGTGTCTCCTTAAGAAAAGAAAAAAAACACCTTGCCCCTCCTTTTCAGTTCTGTCTTGTTTTCCTTGGATCAGGTTGGCAAATGAGTGGCTTAATGTAATCCTCACTTTTCAGGCTGGATCTGCAGGGGGGGAATAGACTATCTGAACACTTCCTGAAGTTTGTGGATTGTGAGGATAAACTGTTGAACATGCAGTGCTTTGTAAAGTAGAGGGGTGAAAATGTATGCTGTTGAAAATTGCCACATAGTGATGCATTACACCGTCACTCATGCATTTATGATCAATTCCTACTGGCCTTTTTATTTATTATTGTGAATCAGTGTGTTAACTGAGAATCCCAGCTCTCCTGGCAGTTTGTGTATTCTGTCCATAAGTTCTCATTTTACCAAGTCCTTTATTAGAAAAGCAAACGTTTTCACCAATGTGCTGCAGATGTTCAGGGAAACAAACTGTTTACTTTAAACAAATAAAAGATAATCTTAGTCTGTGGGTAAAAGTGATTTATTTGTTTGTTTAAAAAAAAAGGCTAATGTTTTTCTTTATGAATGAGGTGCAACTATGTGATTTTTACTTTTTGAAGCAGGTTTTACATTTTTCAAAATCCGTCCTTCTGTGAGTGTGGAAGTAGCAATGCTGGTTGATTAGCAGGTATACTGAGCAGGGGGTAGGGATTTACTCCCTTTTCCAAAACCTCAGCTACACTGCAGAATTAAATGAGCTGCTGAAAGAATGCACACGGGTGGCACAACTGTGCGTCCTGGGGGCTGGAGCTTAAGCACAGCCCAAGTGGCAGGATTACAGAGGAAATGAGAGGACAGAGCAGGGGATCTAAAGTCAGTTAATTCATCTCTAATTAAACACACCAACTGACCCACATAGTTTCCTCCCCACCCTTCCTCTTATGGGTCAGGGGTTTCTCTTAGTGTTTTACCTTACATTAATAAATGGTAGTTTTAAAGGTTTGGTTTGTAACAGATTTCTGATTGGGTTTTTTATTTTTATTTTTATTATTTTTTTAAAGGAAACCTGTAGGAAAGTTTGAACCAGCTCAAATGTTGGGCCATCTGTAGCCCAATCGCATTCTAGTCCTCTAAATTAACATTTTGTTTTAATTATGCCAGTGTATACAAGTCACATTGCTCTGTACGAGACGTCATCTCTGAACATCACCTCCCTCTCAGCCACTGGCCCACCAGCCGGCACAGTCCTGACATGACGGCTCTTTGTGTTTGTGCAGCCAGGCCGAAAGGCCTGGCCACAGGAAGGAATTAAGGGAGGAGAGGAGGGGAGAAGTAATTATGTTTAGTCACTGAATTCTGGAGATCCTTGTGTTAATTATGCGATTCACTACAAAACACTGTCAAGTCGAGTGAAAAGAGCAGGAATGTCTGTGTGAACGACTAAGAACATGACACCTCGGAGCCCCCAGGAGGCCATGGCTGGGCTTTGGGGTTCAGGACATCAGGTTAAGCCCTACATGTATAGCAGGCTTCCATTACAAGCATGGCCATTAACATGCAGATCTGTATCTCAGCATGTCTGGCTCTTCTGGTTTATCAGCAATTTTGTTATGGGTTCTTTGGTATATGTATACAGTATAAATATATATATTTTAATGAACTCCTGATTTGGGCAAAATCTATGATAAATACTTGTAAACTATTTGTATAAGTGAATCATTTATATTAAGAAAGCCTCCAGCTTTTTTCGTTCTGTAGTTTTAAGTATGGGATCACAATGGCTGAAATTTTCTCATTGCCATTTCTTTTGACCCAAGTTCATTGCCCTGAGGAGAAAACCTTGTGCTATCCTAATATCTCGCTCAAGATTATGGCTCCTCTTTTGTAAGTAAGCAAAGTGAGTAGGTTAGGATCAGGTGCATTATCCGGAGACTGCGGGCTAAAAGGTAGACTGGAGTAAAGTGCAGGAGAGGAAGGGAAGAAGTCATTTTATGGCTTGAGCATGTTTCATGCCTCAGAAACCTTGTTGAATTAAGTGGAGTAATCACAGCTTGGGGCCACCTCTCCCTGCTTCACTCACACTCTGTTCTGTGTGGAGCAGATTACCACTGGATCAATGTGGAGTAGGGCAACAACGTCTTCACATACACAAACACATGCTTCCTGAGGAATTTCAACTGAAACGGTTTATCTCCAATGCCTGATCTCAAGTTTTTGGTTTGATATCTTGGTTCATGTTTGTCAAAAGTGCTGAGTTGTCCCTCAATCATTTTGATTTCAGCCAGCTGAAGAGAGGAGAAACACAAGGTCAGGGGTATAAGAATAGTTTGGATTCAGATCAAGTGAAGCATTTAATTCTGGAGCTCCCCTCAGGCCACTTCTGTGAATACTCTTAATCCACTGTTGTAATGCACATTGCCCAATTGTGTATGTGCATTATCTAGACTCAATGTGTGCTCCTTTTGGGCAGACGTTGTGAAGCACAATACGGCCTATCTTCTGTGAGCTGTATGATTTAGATGCTGTCAGTCGGGCGTTGAGACAAGGCCATTTATCTTATTTAAGTGGGGTGGGGTGGTAGAGAGAGAGATTGCAGAAACACATGGCTGTCATTGGGAGTGTAGTGAATGAGAGACTAGGAGAAAATGGCATAGGATCTTTAAGAGGTGATGTCTGATGAGCTGCTGCAGGTACTTATGGAGGATGTTTGGAGAAAGATTTGCATGCACCCAGCTCAACTCTGTAGCTATGGTTGCATGAAAAATATTTTAAAATAAACAAATAAAGCTGATGGTATGGAGTCCTATAAATAACATAACTGTAGAACTACACCAAATATGCATCAAGGTTTGAAACATGCACAGCATTTGAGACCAATTAGCTAAAATTAACTCGATTAACTTTATTTTAAAATTAAAGTAATTAGTTACAGTTAAACCTTTGATTGTGAGCATTATTTATTCTGCGATTGTGCTTGTAATCCAAAGCATTCCTATATCAAAGTGAATTTTACCATAAGAAATAATAGAAACTTGAGTTGATTGGTTCCACAAGTCAAAAATATTAATCTAAAAAAAGATTAATACAAAATATAAATCAAAAATAAAACAAATAAAAAATCTATTTTAAAAAATTAAATCATAGCTGGTGTGAGTGAGATGAGAGAGAGAGGAGGAGGAGTAGGGTTATTGGGTAGGATGACTTTTTCCTCACACAATTAACAGAATCACTGCTCTCAGAGAGTCTCTGTCCGCTCACTGGATCATCCTCTTTTTGTGTGACTTTAACCAGGAATCACTCTAATGACACTTGCTTTTGCCTTCTTTTGAGAGTTTTGCTGAGATGCGACATTGCATTGCCATTAAACAGATTCATCTTCCTCACTGCTACAGCCTTTTAAAACTTTTACTTCACACTGGCAGTTACTAAAGAACAGTCACACACACACACACACACACACACACACACAAAAAAAAAATCCTTACACGTACATGTGTGGTCACAATGCTTCAGTAAATATTACATTACAAATATTACACAGTCTGCACGGGCATTGAGACTAAGCATGGAAGCCGATTACCCACAATTCTGCAGTGCAAGAGAGAGGAGAACCATTGGCTCAGTTATAATCATGTGACACTTGGCAAACAATATTCGTATTTCAAGACCTCGCTCATTTGTGGAGAAAAAATATATTTAAAAATTTCACACAAGTTACTTGCGATCCAAGGTTTTACTGTAATTTATTGATAAAAATAAAAAATTCCCTGTTAAGAGTAATAAAGCTATCTATCTATCTATATACACACACGCACACTTACTTTATACTATATTTAATAACCCTTGGAACAAGTCAAGTGCCAGGGCAAGGTTCATTCCAGGGTCACAGAGAATTCCTTTACAGGTGCATATGGATTAACACCAATAGGCTCTTATGCAACGAACAAATATTTAGGCTTGATGATAAAGTGGTAGAAAATATTTCCATGGGTGATCAAAATTATCTGTGACAGTGAGGAAAAAAAATTTCTGTATTGTGTTTTATCATAATATTTCTTCATATTCATGTCTTTGTCATGAGTTTATTGCACACCATGGTTAAGGGTTTGGCCAATAGGTATTTAATGTGCTAGATTGCTTTGTTTTTATTTTGTTTTAATTATTTTTGTCAATTTAAATTAAATGGTTGCATTCAAATGAAAAGTCTAGTTTCTCCTGCCTTGCACTTCAGGGACCGTGATCTGTGCTGACTGTCAGAAATGCTAAAAACATTATACTGTACAAATGACATCAAATTAGATGCTTTGTAATAAGAATTGAAAAACAATCTCTGACCTTGGTCATGACTAAATAGTCATGCAAAATAGTTTTGCCCTCTGTGTGGCTGTAAAACAGTTGCTGTTTTTCCAGCCAAAGAAGCACTGAGACACTATACGGTTAGACTGGAAGTCAAGAAAAATGAGTGGGAATATAAACAAAAGTTAGTGTAATATGGTCTACCAGTGGGGGGCAGCAATCTCCACACTTTTCGTGCGGGGACCTTCTAAACATGCTTTGATTCTGAGAAGCTGAAAGTTCAGCCGTGTAACTATGCAATACTGTAATTTCAGAAGGACACGGCGGCTTCCGAGGTCTCCTGTAGCTTTCAAGTCTGAGCAGTCAGTTTAAAGAAGAAGGGAAAAAAAGGCAAAAACTGTTGCTTTAGCACTTGAGTCTGAAAACACAAAAGACATGGGTGAAAGGTGAGCATGCTGGAAGCATTGGATGTGATTAATGCAATTTGTGTGTATACCGTGAGTGCAGTGGTTCTGATGCATGCCTGACACTAATGACTGTAATGACTGTAATGAGTGTAGCAGAAGATGGGAACTAATGCATAGGTGAATAGTAGCACTCGTACAAGGCCTAGTCTTAATACACTTTATTTGTACCAGTATACCACTACTTTACAGATAATAGAAACAGAAAAAAAGTGTCTCTTGCCGCTTACATTTTCTTCATCACCTTTTCATAACTGAAAAAAAAGAAGAAAAAAAGTCGTTTGCTCTCCACCTCATTGTATAATCATAGCCCTGGCCATGTTGGTGTGGTTTTATAGGATTATCCCTGATTTTCTGATGATCGGATGTAGCTCTTAAGTGGTGTGTCTAGGCATAGCTGAAGTTTCTGGATCAAATCACGACCACAGATCAAGGATAAGTACGGACAATACGACAAGATTCTGTATGTTGATCATTTTTAACAACGTAGATATTCAGTGAGTTCGACTGATCAGGCAAATGTCGGTTTTTGGCCATGTTTAAATTTCTGTGCTGTTTCCATAAGCTTACTGCCTGTCTGTCCATCATAATGCAATCATGACTTAAAGGTGTTCTCAATCAGTATTGTGGATTTAGAGATTATGATGTTACTGTTGCTGCCTCGCATTATTTTCAGATTTCAGATTAATTTGGTGATGAATTGCTGGTCTGTTTCCGCAGGTCACCCTGAGTAGGGTTGCAGCAGGTGTGGCCCCTCTAATGACATAAAGACCGTATTGATATAATTGCATCCTTTTTTTCTGATTAATTTTATATTGTAATGGGGGAGGATTACCCAAAGCTCCTTCACCCATCATCACCAACAGGCAAAACTACCCTATGTGTCCCGTTAATGCAAGTCATCCCATTAAATGATTCTATCTACCTTACAATATTTTATAACAATATTTACAGACACCTGCTAACAAAATGTCTCGGATTACTAAAGCGCAGACAGACCTCATCACTGCATCCCCTGTAACACTACATACATGATGCACCTGGCTGATGCGTATAGCTACTTGGGATAGATTTAGAGTAGAACTTGTTTCTGTCTTTCCTCTGAACAGATTGCTCTTGCCCTGGGGCGCCCCGTGAACGTACAAAGCCATCTAGCCACTCGCTAAAAGCCTGGATTAGAGCCTCTGAATATTACATGCGAGTAATGGGGTTTTAATTTGCAGAGCACCAATACTGTTCATTATTCACCAGACTGTTTAGCGCTTCTGATTGAGCTGATGCACTTTCTGGGCACTCAAACTGTGTTTAAAAAGAAAGAAAGAAAGAAAAAAAGATTGCACTGAAATCTTGACCTCTTATGAACAAAATGTACCAGGTCCATTCCATTCCCCCCTTCTGTATAGAATGTAAAATCTTGGAGAATTGTGACATAGTGAAGACGTTAGTTGTGAAATGGCCCTTGACAGAACCTTATGTCAATTCTTGTTGGTTTTGTGTGCCAGCTTTTCTCCTGCCATTCACCATTCATGGCCGTCTCTATGGCGGCTCTATTCGGATAAATGGCCCCAGTAACTGACCCCTTCATTCAGCCTAAAGTTCTTTGCTATGCCCATTTTGCCCCCATCACCCTCCATCTTCCCTGGCCTTCACTACCTCAGCTGGTCTATTTTCCTGGGTGGAATTGAACTTGATTCCTGGAGGTCATCACACAGGCCTGATGGCTGACCTCCATTTCTTTTCTTTTTCGCTCCAGTCGAAAAGATACCTTTACATTCATATGTCATAACCTTCTGATAACCCAACACTGACGTCAATGTGTACGTGTCTACATTGTATAGTTTTTTTTTTTAAACATAGATTAAAATTGGTCCTGGATTTGAGAGCAGACTTTCTCACTTGAAAAATTGGCCCAACGCGTTTTAAAGCATGGCTGTTGTGCTTGGTTAAAAACATAATATGACCATCATTATAGGTGTTGAGCTTAAAGCATCTTCTAAATTCATCGTTCAGAAATCATTCCTGGTTGTTGCGATGTGGACAATAAAGTAATAAAGTGTCATCCAATTAGAAAATGAAGCTGTCATGCAAAAAAGTTCCCCGCATTGTTAAAGTGATGTGCCAGTTGAAGCTCATCAAAAAGACGAAGCCTGAAGACATTACTCGGTTATTTCTCTTAAGTGCCTCTTATGTTTTAAGAGCTGTGCTGTCCATCAATCTGCTATTATGTCTTCTGCTTAGCTGCTCATCTTATGGGTTTTACGGCAATTTCATAGCTGAGCACTTTAATACACTGCGAGGTTTCAATCCACTGACTTCTCCAGCAGTATCAATTGAAGTATATACAAACATGCACAGGTGCATTGAAGCAGGAGAACATGGTTTTCAGGTGGAGATGGAAGACCAGCGAGGTCGTTCGCCCCTCTCTCTCCTGCTTTCTTTCGCTGTGTCGGTCTGTCTGATAGTGGAAAGTGGAGGATGAGCAGGTCTCGGCGGAGGGAATAAATACGTAAATGCAGGTTGTTCTCTAATCCACAGAGGTGCGAAAGCAGTGAGCCGTTAAATAAGCAGAGTGCTGAGCTGCTTTACTTGCCGTCTGAATATTGACCAGAGACTTAAGATGATTAATGCACCACTTTAGTGCCAGAAGGGGATGGAGGGGGGGGGGGGGGGGCATGAAGATGTTGAGGAGGTTAATTGTTTTGTCTTACCGATAACAGTTGCATGAAGTCAGAGATTATATAGGCTAGAAGATATGACGATTGACATACGACTCAGTGCATTAACTTAAAGGCTGCAGGAAAATTCACTAGAAAAAAAATTCACATACAGTACATGGGCCTCAATCTGAACACTTCCCTTGGTCACTAGAGAAGATGGCAGATAGAGCTAACATTTCCTACACTGTTCAAGCAACGCTCTTTGTAAATCCATGGGACTGTCACTTACTGGCCAATCTCTGAGGAGCACACATAGCAATGAGAGGGTTTATAATTAAGTGCTGACAGGTGAGGTTAAGGGTCAGATGCAATCGGGACACAGGTAATTTACTGCTGGAAGTGATTTGAGTGTTTGTTTGTTTTTCATATTCACCACTGCAGGAGCAATTGCTTTTGAACTGGGAGGGAGGGAACACAAAGCTGCTGGATGTTGATTGCAGATTGTGTGTGTGTGTGTGTGTGGGTGTGGGTGTGTGCGCGTGTGTGTGTCTGTGTGTGTCAGATGACATGCATATGGTCATTCACCAGCTTAAGGCTTTCTTTGCTTCCAAATGCAGAGAAAGTTATATATTTGTTGACTGAGAATTCAGTCTAGAAAACTAACCCACACAGCGACAGAATTAAAGGAAACTGTGGGCAATGTGCTTTTTTTTTTTTTTTTAGCAGGGCTTTTTGAAAACCCGATGCATTCAGCACTGAAGGCAAAAGAAGAGCACTGTAATGCATTTGATGGAGAGCTCCAGCCTTTCATTCTCACCACCATAAAATGCATGGATAAAGAGGCAGCTATCTGAGGCAGCTAAAAGTCACAGAAGGCCAAAAAGAGAAGGCTACTGAGTACATAGAGCTCTGGTCTGGTAAAAGCTGCACTGCATAGGCAGTCAAGTCGATAAACAGTTAGCAAAAGGAGGGTCTTGTTAAGAGGGTCAGATAAATGCAACTCCATTAACCTTGTGTAAGGTATTGGGAAATACTGTCACTTTGGCCATGGATCCAAAATCTAATAATAGAGAATCTCATACTGAGGAACATATTAAATTCGATGTTTTTCTTCATGGCTATTAAATAAAATACAAGGGTATAGGAAGCAAAAAAAGATTGGTATCAGAAATGCTTCTATTCCTATTAATGTAAAGTTTTTTTTTTTTCATGGTGTAAAGACAGTTCATACAACTGAATATATTTTACATTCTACCACTATGCAAGGGAGCAAGCTGCCCTGGTGTCTATAGTGTGTCATTGTGTGATAATACATTTCTAAAGCTCAGAAAATTTAAATCTAAATGCTTTAAAATCAAGCAAATCTCACTGTAAAGAGTTTAACTCTCTTACTATTATTTGGATAATAAAAAATGAATAAACAGATTTTGATAAGAAATAAAATACACTGTTCTAGAACAATAATTGGTGGAAAGTAGTTACTGGTGTACTGTTACCGTTTTTTCTATAACATTTAGTTAGTGTTTTATTAGTGTTGTAAACTGTTGTTTTAACACAACATAACTGTCATTTTGGTGAGGAAATACAAAGGAACCACTGAATCACAAAGTTCTACTCAGAAGAACTTTGTCAGGGTCATTTACAGACTGATATTGGGGTCTCCTTCCATGAATGTTTCATTAAGTCAAAGTCTTCAACATCAATGATTACAGATTTTCCTTTTATTTCTTCTTCTTATTATTCTTACATTACTTTTGCCATTTCAGTTTCCATGAATTTAAACAACAATTATTATGTTTTTTTTTATTTGTCATCAGAGTCATACTTTCATGGAAAATAAATCCAAACTTTCTTATAAAAATATATAACTCTAAATTTCAAATTATACACGATTACATTCCACATTCTTGACGCATTATACAGATTTATACAACATCATACATTTGTGAAAATATTTTTATACTAAATATTTTATCTTTAGCAAACAATGACTTATGTACACCTATCAGCCATAGCATTACAACCAACTAGGTTCCCCTTGTGCCACCAGGGTCTGGCACCTTGGAGTGTGGCCTCCACAGGACCTCTGGAGGTCCGGCATGAAGATGTTGGCATTGAATCCATTGAGTGCTGTGGGTTGAGGGGTGAGCCCTTCATGGATTGGACTTGTTTGTCCAGAGAATCCTGCAGATGCTGAATCAGATTGAGATCTGGTAAGTTTACGGGTCGGGAACTTTGGCCTGTTTGCCTTCTGGGCTGCATGCACAGTGAGTTGTGGTGCAATAGGTGTTCTTATGCCTTTCTATTTCCAGCATTAACTTTTGCTCCCGTGATCCTTTCATCAGGTTACAAGTTAAAAATTCCATGTTATTCAGTTCACCTGGTGGTGCAGATAATGTCATGCCTGATCAGTCTGAGTCTGGAGTAAGCCTTGTTTGCCTTGTTCTTTTCTCAGTACAGGCAAACGTCTTTAAATCCCAGTGTGCAGTAATTACACACACAGTGTGCTAAAGAGGAGGTAGATAAAGATAGTCAGAAAAAAAAATGCTGGACTATTCCTTTTTTTTCTACAATAATTAGAAATAATGCAGGTGAAAGATTCAGATGGTTGGATCTGTCAGACAGAAAGTGGCAGGCGTCTGTGGGGAACAGCAGCAAGGATAAGGTAAAGTGCTTCAGGGTCCCTGGGAGCCATTTTGAGTACTTTCACAAATAATTTAAGTATAAGAAATATTTTAAAAAGAGCATATTTTGTTTTACATCACAAGCCATACATTCTCTGAAGGTTTGTTCACTTGGGACCTTGTGTGTTTGTCTTTCTCTTCACACACTACATGTTTCTTTAGCTGCTTTTATTTGTTCTTTCATCTCGACCCAGCTTTTCTTACCACAGCTACCACCCCACACACTTTTTTAAATCTCAATGCTCCTTCCTTCTGCTTTATGCTTTGCTTTATTGTAAAAAAAAAAAAAAAAAAAAAAAATGCAGATGGATATCAAGGCCAAAGCATCAAGGTGTAACTGCAGTAATGAACAAATCGAGTCAGGTGATGTTGATCGCGCACACATGCACATAAGCATTTAAATGGACTTTGTATTACATAGTATAACATTGCCTGGAAGCTAATGAAAAACTATATTAATCTTGCAAGATGTGTGTATATAAACCATATTTTTTCTATTTTATTATAACTTAGGCAAAAAAAAAAAGACTATGTATTGTACAATAGAATGAATAACAAATTGGATTACTATTAATTTGTATTGTTCTTTCTATTATTTTTTTTCCAACTATGAAGAAAATGTAATGCTTTAGCACAGAATGTTCAGCTGTGAATTAGTTTTTAATATGCTGCTTTTATTAACTGTTTTAACAAGAAATTAAACTGCTGGTGTGCTGAGTGTGTGAGTTGTGTGGCAACGTTCGTCAGGCAGAAGTCAAAAGTGGAGAATAAACGTAAAAGGTGTTCTCGTCAAATCATCCTACACTGTTGTTAAAAGGTAATTGGGGACAGTAATTACAGTAAGTGGAGGGTTAACAAGAAATTAACCTGAATGGAAAGGAAGAGAATGGAGGAGACAGGACATGACGGTTTTTATGATTAGAATGTATCCCATTTGAATATGCTGATCTTTGCCCCTTTGTCATCAAATGTTCAGAATATCAGGACACGGTCTGACCGGAGAGGTCCACGAAAATGCGCTGTCTTTTTTTTTTCTTTTTTTTTTTTTCTTTTTTTCAGAGAATTTTTCATTCAGAGAATGTGTTCTGTGTGATCCGGTAACACATTATGAAATGTTTCACCATTTAACCTTTTAAGAAGATTAGCGCTGTTAAAATGAGTGAACAAAGTGGTTGGGAGATGTTGGAACCTGCAGGGCTGGAGAACTTTGTGTCGATTAGACTGTGTTGTGTGAAGATGCTGCGAGTGGAGGCTTGTGAAGACGGAGGGCAGCTGGGCATATGGTGGCCGTCAGCTCTAGTACACTGAGGGACGTGTCTGTGTTTAGCACAGAGAGCTCCAGGCCTCACACACTCACACCTCGCTGCTTTAACCCAAGCTGATGTGAACAATCCCCTTGGCTTCTCTCAGATGTGGTGTGTGTGCGTGTGTAGCTTATCAAAGCTGAAATGATTTCAGCCTGCCAGTGTTTGAGGATGTGCTTTGCCAAGCAGACTGGAAGAAGTTTTTCAAAAGCTAAGCTTTTTTTTCTTAACTAGAGGGGGGGAAAAAATCTACATTTACTTATATTTTATAAAGCTGACCACCCACTCTTTTTGTTGACCTTGATTTGAATGTTGTATGTGTGGCGGATACTGTTTATAGCTCTGCCTCGACGCCATCTGTAATCCAAATCACTCCAGACCTCTCGAAGCTTTGTAAGTGTGTCTGAGGTAGGCGGCGAGCGCCGTAATCACATATATGCAGTAAAGTTGTCTTCACCCATTTCCTCTCTCTGCTATCAGAGACTCATCTGCCAGTCACCTGTGCCATGTTAGAGGGCCTTTAATATATCTGCTGGAGGTTATTGTGCCGTCGGCTTTAACACACACACCGAGTCCAGTGGAGTGTGGAGCAATCATCAGCTTCTGTGGAGGAAGGATAGGGCCAGAGTGTTGAAAAGCCGGCAGTTTTTCTCGGGTGTTACAGTAGCTTGTGCATGCACATTTCCCGAGTGGCAATCTTCCCGTCCTTTTTCCGCTCTGAATAAAGGTGATGAAATCCCTCTCGCTGCAGCTAATCTTGAGCTGACAGAGAGGGCTGCTATACAAGTCAGTCTCTATCTGTTGTGAGAAGCAGTGGACGCCTCCTTGTAAGCCGCTTATGATATTGACTGCTTGCCTCCTCTCCTTTTCAGCGTGGCTCAGCTGCTGATGGGCGTGCACACACACACACACACACACACACACACACGCACACGCACACGCACACACACACACACACACACACACCCTTAAAACCTTTCTCATGAGGCAATCTGTCCCCCAACCTTTTGACAAAGTGCCTCTGGAAGTTAAGAGGGCTGAGAGAGCTTGCTCTCTTCTGTTATGCTGTCAAGTGAACTGCATTGACTATTGATTAATGCTATCAGCTTGCAGTCAGCTGAGCACTCGGGTAATTCGACTTGTGCCGGCGGCGTTATTCTACTGTATTGATATTATCCTTACTGTTAAATCAAGTGGATACCTGTAACCCTAACCCTAACCAGGAGCCTGATCCATATTAACAGTGATGTCTTCTTTACATCTGCTGCTGTGTTCTCACTGAATTGTTCCAACTGTATGCAAAGAAAAAGGGGAAAAAATGGTGATGACAGTGGATGAGGGGGTAGCAAAATTGTCAGCAGGGGAGTGATGGAGAGAAAAGCTGAGGATGGGCAAGGGGAGGGTGCTGACAGGACAAGAATAGGTTTATAAAACATAATCAATCCACTCTGGCCTGGGCTCAATTATCCCAATCAAGGTTAATTCTTTTGAACCCTGGCACTGTTAAAGGGCACTGATGCAAAAAAAGTGTAGGCTATCGAAAGGATTCAAAGAGGAAAAAATGCACACAGGTGGACGTCCAGAAATCAATTACTTCTCTTCTTCATAAGTCCTAGAATTAGCTTTTCACTTGCACTTCTATTTCACTTGGGGCCACATGTTGTCCTTCTCCCAGGGACAGAGAAGCATGAAGAAACCTTTGAGTTTGATTGAAGCCAGGCATTTAAAGCAATAAGTGTATTTGCTTGATGTCAATGTATATCTATTTATACAAGAACTCTATACTTGCAATGTAATCATGTTAAGTGATTTTGGACACTTATTTAGTAGTGTTAATGTCATATGAGTAATGTGACAATCCATTCAGACTCGAGCTATACTGAGTTATGTTCATGGTTCACAGGTCTTTCATCGTTGCGAGCTATAACGGGCAGATTTCAATTGAATAGAGAAAAACTGGATGGTTTTTGACAATGTGAAGAAATCGTACTGCTGAATGAATGTTAACTCGAACATGTGCCTTGACTGTTCATGAGATGTCTGCAGACTTCATCCTCCCCAACATCTCAAACCTGTAATCGGAGGAGAGGACCTAAGTCTGTAAATCTGCTCTAGGTTTCGAATCAGATAAAATTGAAAGTCAATATTTTTGGCAAATGTATTTGGAAAGTACTTTTTTGGGTTGCATTTTCTTGCTAAAGTTACTTTTGCATAGTTCATGATCATGAAGATTAATATTGATATTTTAGAGACCCAAATGGAAACATACCTTCACACAAAGTTACGTGAAGGACATGAGGAAGGCAGGGCAAGTGAGCCCATGGCAGAGTGACGGAGCTGCATGATGGATCTGACTGATAAACACTAACCTGCAAATGAAAGGCTCTTCAGGCCCCATCATCCCCTGTCACAATGCAATTACTCCACAGGGCGATAGCAAGATAGAGGCTCCCAGGCTACAAGATAATAAAGCTATTGACTGATGTGAGTAAATGATTAGAATGAAGAAAAACAACAAAAGGGAAAAAGAATGGAAAGACTATAGGGGGGATTTGTGACATTTTTTGAAATATGTATTTTTTTTTTTTTGTCCTTTAATAAGAATTTGTACTATCATTGTTGTGTGCGCATGTGGTGTGTGTGTATATAAAACATTCGTAAATTATATTTTTAATCCATGGTCCAGGTATGTCTTTGTAATGCTTGGAAGATTAGTGTACTCATTAGTGTCCTTTTGAGTGCTTTTGACATTGGCCTGTTGGACCACCCCTTGTCCTTCCTGCCGTGCCTCCTTGTGGTGTATTTACACTCAGAGACGAGATTGCAGACATAAACGTGCTATTTAGTCTCTATTGTTTTCTTTGTAGATTAGGAGCACCTTCCCAGCGTGTAGTTGGAAGGGGCTGGGCTCTGCTGCGTGATTGGCTGTAGGGGGTGAGTGGGGGGACAGGCTGGATTGGGCACCCTGCCGGGGGAACAAATACTGTTTCCCCCTCAGGAGTAATTTTAGTGTAGTGGGTGTGAATAATGAGTGATTATTAATCAGAGCCTGCCAGTGTGAGCACGGCCTCTTCACTCAGAGAACAGGGATTTCATACTCTACTATATGACTGCCTGCGTATAAAGCATGGCTGGAGGATAGAACTTGATTTAGGATGTGTCTGAATTAAGGGAAGTGAACATGAACCCTTTAAGCAGATGTTTGAGAAGAAGAATAATGTGCACAGCTGTAAAGGCCAGAACTGAAGTGCCATCTGTGTCTTTGCCATCTCTTGCTCCTTCAACCTGAGAAAAGATGAAGATCATATGGTACCTGCCACACTGGATATTGTATCACATCACTTTGGCCTGATGCAGACATCTTTTTATGCATCACCGTGAGGCAGGAGTAATCATAAAATAAGCATGGTGGGAAGAAAACATACAAGGTAATTACACTGGAAATAGAGATCAGAAAAGAGGAAACATTACGATGTGTTAAATGATTTCGTGGCTTTTTTAAAGTCTGTAGTTTAAGTGGTGTATCAACAGCAGCTTGCATGTTTTTAACATATACAGTATATCAAACACACAAACCTATAATCAAAAATGTATTTACTGTTTGTTTGTTCAGTTTGTAATACTTTTTCCCATATTTTATATTTTATTTCCACATTATCTAACAAACTTTACTTCCTTTTATTATTCTGTGATTGCTTCAATATAGAACCATCTTAACCCTGAAAATTATGTAAAACCTGACTAACACTAGTTCACACTGACTAAATATAATGCCTAAAATATGAGACACCCCAAAACATTAAAATACAACACAGACACGCAAGAGTGACCTAATCTCATTAACCATTAGACTGGATTTACATTCATATGAATCTAAGGCATGTGTTAAATATACAAAACTTGGTTTAGGTAATATACTAATGTGATAAACGGCTCATCTCGAGATTTAATTTTGGCAGACTAGTAAAGATTCCGTTATTTCTCTTACCATAAATTGTAAATTGAAATTTTCAATATAATAAACAAACAATAAAATAGGTACTTGGACCCTATCTAACCCAATCACTTCTGCATGGACACACACACATACCACTATATGTTTAATCACCTAGTGATGAGTGATTAGAATAAGCATCTCTAAGCGACAGCATATGACTTTAGCTAAGTAATTTAGCAAATGTGCTGCTCTCCCATTTTTGCAGACGATCACTTAGGTTTCACTGTCCAGATGAAGTGAACATGGAAGAGATTAGAGCAGATTATAATGAGACATGAGGACAATGTGATGGATGGAAGCAACATGGCAGCTCTAAATGCCCGTCCCCTGTCGTTTGTGTGTGTATACACTGTGCATTGTGAATTTTTTTAATATGGTGTAAAAACATAGATCAATGAAATCCAAAGTGAAATATTTCAAGCTTGTTGTGTTTTCATTTTTTTGTGTGTGTAACTGATTGTTTTCAGGAAAATTTTGGAAAATTAATAAACAAATACAGTATCTCAAAATATTTTCTAATGTCAATTAAAAAAAGGATTTACAATACATAAATGATGTACAACACAAATCGTTGCACTTTATACTTCGTATATACTGTGAGCAGGTGCTAACATTCCACTCTGCCTCCAGACTTTAAGGCTTTGGGTGAGGACTGGCTTAATATTAGGAATACAACAGTTATATCCCTGGAGTTGTATTTCCTGGGGATGTCTGTGCCTGGTGACTTATGATGCACAGACTTCAACCTGATTCCACTTCTTGTAAAGCTCTCCCAAGTTATTGACTTAGTTGTCTTTGTAGTAAGTCAGCTGTTATCCCTGTTGCTTGTTCACCTTTTCCTACCATTCAGCCTTTGCCCATCCACTTCAACTGCATATAGAGTATATATTCTATTCTATTCTATTCTATTCTATTCTAATCTATTCTATTCTATTCTATTCTCTTGCACTAATTAAAACAGATTATTAAACACTTCACATATTTTATATTTAAAAAAGTATATATTTTGGCAAATCAGCTACTTGTATGACAAATGTTTTGTCCAACAATTGTTTACAGATAGATTATTTCACTTATAATTCACTATGATGTCAAGGCTGAATGGTGTCCAACCATTTAACTTAAATTCTGATAGGCTAGTTGGAATAATTTAAGTCAACTGGAGGTGTATCTATGGATGTATTTTAAGGTTTTAATGCCTACCTTCTCCTTTTTGGGAAAAAAAAATCATATTGTGCAGCATCATGCTGTGGGCGTGCATGTCACAAAATAAATGGCATCATGAGGATGGATGATTATGTCTATATATTGAAGCAACATCTCAAGACATCGGGTAAGAAGTTAAGGCTCAAATGGGTCCAAAGGGGCAATAGCCCCTAGCATATTTACAAATTTGTGCCAAAATGACTTAAAGACAATAAAGTGGCTCTGGTCTCAGTCAAGTAGAACTTTTTGAGCAGAACCAAAAAAGCATGTGCAAGCAAGGAGTTTTTCTCCAGCAACTTTTTGAGGAAGGTTATTGGAAACAATCGATCCATATGAAAAAGGGGCAAAAACATCTGAATTAAATCGTTCTCTCTACTATTATTTTATTATTATCCTAAGTTACCTAAGACAGGAAATACTTAACAAGCAATTTATTATTACAAATATAAATTTTCACTGGACCCTTGATTAATTAATCATTAGCAGGTGTGCAAACCTCTATAAAAGCAGATGATTTTGGAAGTTTGCTGGTCTTTGCTGAGTTAACACAATGCCAAGAGGGAAAGACATAAGCAATTGTCTTAGAGAAGCATTTGTCACTGCACATCAATCTGAAAATGGTTAAACGAACATTTCCAAATAATTTAGAATTCAAATTTCTACAGTAAGACAGATTCTTCACATGAAAAGCATTCAAGGCACATGCCTCCCAAGGTCAGACTGTGCAATGCTCAGAGAAGTACAAAAAACCCAACAGCTCCATTTCAGACCTCACAGGCCTCACTAAGCATGATATATGTAAAAGTCCTTTGAGAACACAATTAGAAGAAGACTGAACAAGAAAAGTAGGTTTGGAATGGTTGCTAGGAAAAACCTCTAACCTGTCTAAAAAGAACATGGAAGCATGACCAAGGTTCGCAAAACTGCCTCTAAATATGGACAGATGAGACCAAAGTGGAGTTGTTCAGCAGAAACACCTCATACCCACTGTCAGCATGGCAGTGAAAGGTGATGATTTTTTATTTTACAGACACAAGACCTGGGAACCTTGATGTCACTGAGTTGAGCCTGAACTCCTCTGGATACTAGAGTGTTCCAGAGGCAAATGTGAGGCCATCTGTCCTGTGTTGAAATTTGGTCATGCAACAAGTCAAGTTTTCAAATGGCTTAGTCAAAGTCCAGACTTCAACCCAATTGAAATGCTGTGGCAGGACCATAACAAAGCTGTGCATAAGTGAATGCCCAAAGACCCCAATGAACTGAAGCAATGTGGTACAGGAGAATGAGCCAAAACAATGTGATAGATGAACAAAGTCATATTGGAAATTATTATAAGTTATTGCTGCTAAAGTTGAATCTACAAGCTATTGAATTAGGGTGGACTTAATATTGCTCACATGATTTTTCTAATATACAGCACCAGTCAAAAGTTTGGACACATTTTTACATTCAAGAACAATACTGGAGATTTCAAAACTATGAGATAACACTTATAAAATTAGTTCATTAAGAATCAACAACAACTGTGATTTATTATTTTAAGATACGTATTGTCAAGTACATCTGCAAAACCCACCAAGCCCCATGATGAAACTGGCTTTCATGAAATCCTAGGAAAGCAAGACCAAAGCTTACCACTACTGGAGAGGAAAAGTTTATTTAGAGGTACCAACCTTAAAAATCACCAATTTATTGCACCTCAGCTTCACATCAGTAAACGTGGATGCCAGTCCACCACTGTCACTGGTTCACTAGTCGCCCTACATTAGACAATGTTTTAGGTATTAACTGCATAAAAGACCTTCCGTTTTGGAGATGCTCTGAGCCAGTCATCTAGCCATTAACTTTGAGAATTGACTGTTCACTTGCCACTTAATACATCCCACCCCTTGACAGGTGCCATTGTATTGAGACAAAGTTATTCACTTCACCTGTCACTGGTTGTTATGACTGATCAATGTAATGTGAATCAACTTTTATGTTTAAAAGTTTTTTTTTTCTATTAAGTACTTCTACTACATTACATTTAAGGTCTATAAGAGCTATAAAGCCTAATTAGTATTATTATGAAACATCTTCACACTCATAAGAAAGGTGCTCTGATCACAAAATTGAGTTCTTTATCGTTCCTGAATAAAGCATCATTCTTCCTTTTCAAATTCCGAAACTGTTCTTTCACATGACCGTTTTTTTGTTTTGTTTTTTTTCTTCCTCAACATGATTCCTGCTCTCTTTTTCAGCTGCCCAGAGAGCCAGGACCTTGATGATTAGGATAAATGCAATGACCAGATTAATAGAGCATAATGCTTTAATATTTTTCATATGCAATTTGGATTTATTGTTCTTATCTGTCTGATGCCTTTGGCTAATCTATGCAGAGCCCTCTCAGCTCCCAGGTGGAAAGATAAGGCACGGCTCTGCTTAGTGCAGAGCAGGGGGAAAACATTAACCACTGAATGAGATTATTGTTTATCTGCACAGGGTCGGACTATTCACTTTGATAAAGAGACACGTTTGACTCCAAAAAATAAGGAGCAAATTGAATACTCTCTGGGGGATGTGGCTCATTTGTAACCCTTTTTTGAGAGGTGCTTGGCTGCAAGCAGACACACACACACACACACACACATTCACTAAGATGGAAAATAGGAGGAGCAAGTGACTCTGTCCTCATTTACCTAGTCATTTTTTTCCACCTTGAAATTAGGTTCACAGATTGAATCTATTTGCGAGTGTGTTCTGGAGAAAAGGCTGTGTCCTTCACATGTTTGAGGATTCAATGCATGCATGTTTATTATGGAAATCTATGTAGACAGCATTAGATAGAAAACCTGTTTCCAGTCCAGAGGATTTGACAAACATAACAAAGACCTGTTCAGATGGGCTGCGGTTTGTGAAAAATGACGGATGGCTGTAGATGGCATCAGAGACAGCTGTGAAACAGCACAGGATCCAGATGTTAAATATTTTTATGATGTTTATACCCTCTGTGTTTATCAGCCTTTAATTAAAAACAGCATTAATGACAGCATTAAAATGTGATAAATATGGTATTTTAGGCTAATCTTCTTAATAGCCAAGTTGTGGATTTGAGTTTGATTGGCCCAGATTTAAAAAACAAACATATTTTTTTGTTTTGTAATATTTAATATGGTATGAAAATGCAGGGAATTGATTTTAGCTGGTAAACAGAAATGCAATTGTCTGATTATTGGAAAGTGAGTTAGTGTTTTTAGTTTTTGTTTAGTTTTTTTGCTCATAGGATTTCTTTCATTTAACATGAAAAATTATTACATTTATTTATTTCGAGAATATTAGTTTCCCTTGGTTACATTTAATTTGCAATAATTTTACATGCTCTTCATTTTTCTTAAATCATTTTATGTATTCGCTCATACTAATGATGGTGATGATTATTATTATTGTTATTATAATTATTTAAAACAATAATTTTTATTATTTTAAATTGATATCAATTTTTTATGCTTCTAACGCCTTCTCTATGTGTACTGTACATTTTCTCAGATGTTGCTATTCATTTTAATTCAAATGCATTCTAAAAACCCAAATAGCTAATATTTCTTCTGTGCATCATATTGGCCAGTGCTGGTATTGCAATCATCTAACATTTAAATATACATAAATTAACCTTACTTTCCAGCCTACATAAATATTTACTATATAATATAAATATTTAGCATTCCTTGAATTGGGATCTTGCTGTATTATCTGTAACATGCATGTGTGTAAGCTTCCTTCAGCCATCTGTCTGAAAACATTTAGTTTTTTCTGATAGTTGCACTGTAATTGAAAAGAGTTTTTGATGAGGAAATTCTAATGTATTTCTACACCTCAGTTACACACACGAAAATACAATACCTTATAAGTGAGCTGATCCTCAACTGCCTCTCATTCTTGGTCACTTCTCCCTTTTCAAAGTAAGCGGCATTACAAGATTTGGCAATACAATGGAGGGAGGAGAAAGTGCAGGCAGGGGCATGTAAGAGTGTGAGAGAGTCCGTGTTCAAATCATCAGTTCTGAATAGGCTGAAACTGAATACCGTTGTGCACAGTACTGATGGATATTTTTGTGACACTTGGCACAATTTGTGGCACTTAGGTTGCATCAAAAACTCCAGATTAGCTGGCCAGCTAGGGTTACCCTCCAATTAGAGTACAGGATCAGTAAGTCAGGTGGAGTTACCCTCCAATTAAGGGCTAGGATCAGGCAAGCAGGTCGGGTTTCGTCCAAAATTAAAGTGTAGGATTAAGTGCCCAGGTAGAGTTACCTGCTCTCCACTCCAGATTTGAGAAGCTGTGCTCAGGTCATGCAGCGGTCAGCTAGTGGTCTTAGTTAAGCTGTCACACCTCTCTGTCCTTCTCTTTTCACCTACTTGCCAACATATTCATCACTTCACTCGCTCTATCCGTTCATTTATTTAAAAAGTGGAAAAAGTGGAAACTAGATCCCTAGCAGCAGGAAGCAGAGTGTGTAGAAGGCCTGAGGTTTGGTATGCATATGTATATGGGTGGACTGGAATGGGCAGGTGAGGATTAGTCTCTGATTGAATCGTTTCCCTTATCTTCCTTAAGACAGTGTTGAGCGCAATGTTGAGCCTTTTTAGATGGAGCTGATTCTGTTTGCTCTGGAAAGAGTGCAAAAATGACATCTATTAAATGGCATCTATTTTTAAAATGGTTACATTTAACTGGTATTTGCTATGCTGAGATGACACCAACTACGGAAAAACAGCATAAGATTATTACACCTCTTTTAAATTTATTTTGAAACTTTAAATATTAAATTAAAATATTATTTTGGCAAATTATCTCGTCATTTTTAAGCATATGTTTTAAGCAAAAGGTCTAAAATTAGATGTCATAGTTTTAGATTTAGTTTATGACAATATTATAATGGAAATACTAGATACATTTGGTTATAATTAAGATATTTTAACTTGCTAAAAACACATTTGGACAGAATGCTATCAGAAGCTGGAGCTAAAACAAACAAACAAACAAATAAAATGCATTTAAATCAGTTTAATTATTATAGATTTTTTTATTGTTTGACCGTACTTTGATTGAATGTAACCCCTAATCTTCCCTCTAACCAAACAAATTTTAATCTCTTAATGATGCTATTAGTTACACAAATTACAAACATTTAATGCATTTTTTTATTTTTTTATTTTGAAGAAAAAAAAATACCACATTTTTAGGAAAATTTATTTTCCTAAAGCAATTTCATTCTTCCTTCATCCTTCTTTGCCCCTTACCTATAACAAGCACCTGCTTCTGCCCCACCATCATATGCTTTGCTGCTTTAATGCCACTTATTTAAAGCCTTGAGTGTATTTCATTAGCTGTAAGCTGGGAGCCAGTTAGTGATTGGGCTTCTCCTGGGCACTGAGCACAGTCTGAGGGATATGACGGATTGGTTATGAGCGGAAAAGCAGCTGGGGTGACCTGCACTCCACAAGCCTCCTCTATTCAGTTCGACCAGGACCCAGTTATCCTCTTATCCCTCTGGTCTCAGTGGAGAGAGCAGGCAGCATGGAGAACGAGGAGGACTGATAATGCTAGCACCCCCTTCCCAGCCCATCGTAATCTTTTTCTTATACAAATGCTTTCAAAGAGAGCCATGAATTTTAATATCGCCCCCTCTACCCTCCTCATTCGTCCTTCCAACATAGTTCTATGGCCTTTTTCCCCCTGTCTGTTTCATTCCTCCAGAAATATCTGTATTTTTTAAACAGTTTCAGATATCCTGTTATGCCTCCTTTTGTAAACTGATGCATTTTCATGCCTTTGCAATGCCATTATATCATTGCGCTCCTTTGCCTGAATAATTACTTGAGACATTTGTTATTGTTTGAGGTTTGAAGGAGACATTGGGGGTCCCTGTTCCATGTGCTCTGAATCAGCGACGACTCTACTCGTGCTACATGGAGCCTCTGTGAGAGCCAAGGCCTTGCTAATCATAGCTTGTAAGAAGGCTGCTAATTGAACAAGATATGCACTTCCTTTTTTTCTAAATCCTTAAAACAACATTCAGTTCTGCTGTTTGAATCACTGACCCAAAACATTAGTAATTACAAAGAAACACAAACAGCAATGAAAGTCTCAGTACTGTTTGTCACAGTATTACTGCATTTTTAAAAGACACAGTAGTGCAATATGTCAGAATGAAGCATCATTGGTTTTGTACAGGCTGCATGATATTTTGTGATGGCCAATCACACACTTTTTCAGTGTATGTGTGTGTGTGTGTGTGTGTGTGTGTGTGTGTGGGAGAGAGAAGTTGAGGGAGAAAGAGTGAAAGAGTGGCGTGCCTTTTCTGCTCTCCTCCATCTTGACACAGCACACTCAGCCTAATCACACATAATTGGATGGGAGGAGTAAAGGGCTGCTGAAGCCTTTGTGTGCAAAGGGCAAGTGGTCAAGTTAATGGGGCCCTCATTCTGAGTAGATGGAGATCTCTCTCTCTCTCTCTCTCTCTCTCTCTCTCTCTCGCTTACTCATCCTGGTTTTCGTTTGTTTGTTTGGTTAAATGTAATGATTGAATTGTTAAAAAATATTAACAAATATAAATATTAATTTAATGACTAAAAAATATTAATATTAGTCATATAAACCTCTTATACCGAACAGGGTTAAGCATTACCACCATATAACATTGACATCGTGATGAAGTGTCAAGATGCATAATTGCAGGAATCATCAGGATTTTATAACGATTACTAATCTGAAGTAGCCAATTAGATATTTAAATGGTTAAAATTACAAAAATGTTACACTCCTTTTTAGTCTTAAATTAGATATTTATTTTTCTAAGTTTAATGTCTTAGTTTCTAAAGTAATTCCTGAAAGTATATATTTGATTAGATTGTAGAGTAATGACTAAATCAAGAAGTATACTGTCTATGAAACCTGAACGAGTGACTGGATCATTTCAACTGCCAGGTTCTGGAGACCAAATATGCTTTTTTTTTTTCATTGTTTTGAATTTGTCCTTTCAAAAATAGTGCAGCTGAGATCCATATAAAAAATTTTAGTGTATTGTGTAAACATTGTTATCTTTAGTGGTGGACGTGCTTTGATCCTGAGCTCTTCAGTTACATTACTCTAGATACAATGAATTCAGATGTACTGCTGTTTTAGGAGTGGACATTTTTCACTGCTTCATGCTGGTTATTTAAACTTTTGCTAACATGGACAATGTGGAACAACAGTCTCAAACCATCTATAGCCATCAATCCTGATATTTCATTTTAGTAGATAATCTACAGACTGTCATTCCCTTACAATCTATCCATTTGTGAATAGCTATGCTAGTTTAGATTTAACCTCAATCTGTCTACCATGTTATACAATCCAATCTCCCTGTCTGATTCTAAATATCATCATCATCATCATCATCATCATCATGTTTCACTCTTTCACAGTTGAGGTCATTTCAGCACTGGCATAAGGCATATCTAAGTTCTCGAGATGCTGCTGTGTGTGTTGTAGCTCTTCCCAGCATGCAGTAACTGGGTGAGGATAAACAGAATGATAATGCTGTCAGACGTTGTTATTCTTTCTGGCTAATTTTCCCCCGTCTTGGCTTTAATTCAGATGTCAAAATGGAGCCTGTCACATTGTGTCCTCCCAGTCCTTCGGCTTCCACATTCTCTCGTTACGCTTGTGCTTCCTTTCTTTCATCTTTCCATTCATCGGAGGGAGGAAGGGAAAATGTCACTCTCTTAGTGCTGTCCTCCAGCGCTTGTCATCTTAACAGCATCGGAGTGACATCTGCCCCCGCCGGGAGAGTTCCCTCGGTGACAAGCACCCGTTACGATGCCTCTGTCTGATTGGATAATGAACTGTAAAATTCCCCATCAGTCAATCAGTCCAGCTTTATTATTGTAGCTGTGACACCCAACACAATCGGATTGTCACTGATTGTGTTATGATTTACACAAAGGCACTTGTTTTAAATTCCTTAAACAGACACGAGGAATACAAGACTTAAGGTCTGGCCGTGAACCATGGATTTATGAGAGGTTTGTACAGAAAGCGCTCTTTAATTTGCAACCTCTCGGATCATGTACTGGACTCGGGACTTTGACCCATGCTGGCTTGAACAATCAGTAGCATCTTAAAGGAGATCATGTTGTACAATGTCCCGCTCTCCCTGGCTCCTCTCTGCAACAATACCCTGACTGAGCCTTTCACTACGACCATGCTTAGCACAAAAGCACAACGGAAATTGGGGTAACTTTGGGGAGGGCTTAGTGGGCCGCTCTATAGAGACTGGGGCCTCTTGGGTCAGGATGGTGGTTAATTTAAAAGCAGGAAGTCATTGTCCTAAGAGGCAAAACAGTTGGGTAGGACATTTCTTCATTTTTGAATGGGATGGCTCCTTTTTGACGTTGTTTGTATTCTGTTGTATCGACCTCTGTCTCTTTGTTTGAGGATGTGAGGAATGTTGAACCTTCCTGGTTTGATTAGATACTTCCTCTGACCTCACAGGGATGAAGCTTTGCCATTTCAGCACCAAACACTCTATTACTCTATAGCCGCCAAAAGAAAAGCTTATTTCTACAAGCTTTTCATGTTGTACCATTATCCTCAGGTTTATTTAGTCAGTTTATTGGTTTTAGTTTCTGCCCAGTTTTATCTGTTTTGGGTGCTGTATGAAAGCAATACAGACCTATAATTTTTACCATTTATTTCACCTTTTTTTTTTTTTAACTCAGCCCTCCACTTCTTTGTGCATCCTGCTTTAGATTGTGCTCTTGGTGCTATCACCTTTTGTCTGAGTGGGGCAAATATTTAGCAACACCTCAGCATGGTTGAATTGGGGCTGAATTGGCATTAAATTGGGGCAGATGGGTGCAGTGCGGCACTGATGGTAAACAGAGACCATTTTGGGGGCTGCCATGTTTGCCTGGCAGGTGAGAGAGGTGCTCTTGTGTTAAGTGGGCCATTGCAGTGAGGGGCCCGCACACTGCTGGAGAATGCCTAAATTCTCCTCTCTACCATCAGGCTTTGTCATGCCTGCCTTTCTCAGGGCCCCAGAACCAGGATCCCCCCCCCCCACCATAACCACCCAATACGCGCTCCACATCTCACCCCACCCCACCCTACCCACCCCGGCATGCTTGTAAGCGCAAATGTGAAGTGGTTCATTACTGACAGCCTCCTCTCCAGGTTCTGGCCCCACTGGATTCCCAGCACTCCAGATCTGTAACAGAAGGTCTGCCTAAGAAAGAATGGCAGGGAGTTGTGAAAGGGAAACGTGGCTCAGAAAGGTCTTGTCGGCACTTCCTCCAGCAAATTAGCAGCTCTCTGAGGATACAAGTAGAACTTCATTGACCTGACCAATTCTGGAAAATGTCCCACGCTGTCCTCCCCCGTGGCAGCCCATCACTGTTCTTCTCATGACATACCTCAGCTACAATTAGGAAGAGAAATAGAGTAGTCATGAAAGCCTGGTACTATGTGCTAAGCCATGGTTCCAACAGGGGAAGTTCTTAATGCAGGTAGTTCTGTTTTTACCCAAGTCTACATTCCAATACACACAGATCTTTGTTTTTTCCTGATTCATGTTTTGACAGCCTCGACATTTTGTCAACACCCTCATTCACCTTTTCAAATGATCATTTGGATGCATGTGACTCAGAGACATGTTCCCCCTCCTTGTTTTAAGTCAAGGGCATCCTGCAAAAGCTTCCTAACTACTATTTTCTGCCCTGATAATTCATCCAGGTTTAAATAAAATAATCTAATCTCTGGCTGGCATTTCTGCATTTAATATTGTTATAGTCAAACTAAATTCTATACATTGTAATTTGGCATTTTTTATGTCAGGGGAGTCTGTCTGAAATAAAATCCTTTTGGTGTCTCTCTGACCTTCTCAAAATTGCATTGCTCTGAAAAACTTCTTTAGTTAAAAAAAAAAAAAAACATTGCATATGCTAGGAATTCAGCAATTCATGTTCAATTTAAAGTAGTTCTTTTTATTTGAGTTTTAACAGACAAATATTTTGTCATTTATTTGGGGCAAATATGACTTCATGGTAGACCTTTGGGCTGGAGATGAGGAAGGCTGCATTTACTTCAGAAGTGTGAAATTTCTGTTGCATGTAAGTCTAAGCTTATTGTATGAGGGGTTTGGAAAATCCATGTACCAGAAAATGGGATTTTACACCACATCAAGATACAATGGCTGATGAGCAATGCGGGATGCGACAGAGAAAGGCTTATATCCTGCACCCCAGAGACTGTCAGTTTTCTTATATGGTAACCCCTTATGTCTTTGCTAATGTCAACTTGACAGACAACAACAACAAAAAAATCTGGCTAAATTTCTGTTGTCAGAAAATGGTGTGTGTGTGTGTTTGTGTGTGTGTGGGGGGGGGGGGGGGGGGGTCAATGCCTGATAGTATTCCATTGCTGTGCTGAACCAGGAAGCTTCTAAAATGTCTGATCTTTTAATTTCTTCAACTGATCTTCCAATTAGACATGCCACCTAATAGCCTGGAGGTTATTCATGCCTCTCTATGCAGGAGGAAGGATGCTTGTGTATGTGGTTATGGTGGGGTTAGGGATGCTGAGGGTGACAAATAACATAAGGGGTATAGACTTGATGAGGCTGGGTTTTAGGGTTCAGGGGTTGAAGTGATAGTTCTGCTTGAGAGAATGGCAAATGGTTTATTGTGTAAGGGGGCATGGGCTGATTTCAGGTTGCCTTGTCTCAGGGCTGGCTGATAACACCACCTCAGCCCTTGAGCCTCCATTCTGCTGCGTATATTAACACACCTTATCTGCACTCAGATAGAGCCTTGTGCCATTTGCCTTTTGGAGGAATTAGTTCCTACTCCTAGGCTAACCAGCAGTGATTAACCTTTCCACTGGCCAGTACCCTTTCCACTGCCCCTCGGCTTAGATTAGACTAGGCATCATTACCAGAAATAAGACTGGAGAAATTATCTGCTCTGCCTTTCTCTGACACCCCACAGGAAATTCATGTACATTAGACCAACAGTATGGATATCTGACATTATTGTGTGTTTCTGCCTGCAGAGAAACTTTATTCCACATCAGCAGAATAAACAGACAGACATATGCAATTTATGAACTGCCAATCACTGGCAGTTTATTCCTGTTGAGACTTCTTTCTCCAATAGCCATTTAATCCATTAACCAGCCCCCCTCCTAACCACTACCCATTATTCTACAAATATCATAATACGTTTTTCCACACACCCAAGACACATACACAAATCAATTATTTCCTCACAAAGACTTGAAAGTACTTAGCAAGATGCCTGAAGGAAAAGCTTTGCGTTATATCAAATTGAACCTCTCATTTGTTTTTTTTTTTTTGCTTTTTTTTTTTTTTTTTTTTTGCTTTTTTTGGCACACACACAGTCTCCAAGCACAATTAGCCAGAGCTAAGCACGTTTGTTTGGCCTGCTTTAATCCAGCCAAGCATATCTGTGTTATTACAGAATAAACCAGCATGCAAATACTATTGTTGGAGGTTTTAGGGGCGTCAATAGGACGGAGGCAGTGAGTAGGCTGGGTGGGCTGACTCAATCTGCTGTGGGCAGGAGATAAAGACCTGCGTTCAGGCACACTTTCCCATCATTAGCAAGACGCAAATAAAGAAAAGAAACACAGAGCTGACATGTGTAGCTAATTGTTAATGTTATTATTGTCGTATTGTTCTTTTGCTCTCACTGGGAACGTGCATCTGTGGCTAGATGTACAATCTGGCTCAACCTGGCAAATTGGGAAATCTTAACGTGTGTTCCAGCAAAGCAAGAAAAAAAATATTTTCACTGTCTCAACTTAGCTATCCTTTCAGTATTTATTGTTTCAAATTTTGCATCCTTTTGTGCCTTAACTGAGATGGATTTTTTTTCCTACACTCTTGTGTACTTCACCTAGAGTTTTTCTGAATAAATTGTCATGCATCAATGGGTAAGTTAAAGTTTGCTCTCTGCTAGATAGTAGCATAGCGTCTATGGTGTATATTTAAACCTTCTTTTTGCAAAATGAAGAGATTTTTAATCCTAACAGCCCCTTTAGCTTGTTATAGCTTTCTGAGTGTTTAGATCACTTAATGCAATTATTCATCAATGCAATTTTTTGAAAACCCAGACAGAATAATAAATTCATATCACATATCAAAACAAGTTTGTCACTTTCTGCTCCAGTACCTGAACATCATCATGCCCTTGTGTGCAGGCACTGAGGATGTCAGACAGTGTTAATGCAGGCAGATTAACGTTACATTTTGCTTCACTGTATCCTGTGTTGACTTAAATGCTATATAAGCCGTGTCACTCCCCTATGACACAGTCCATTATATAATTTCTGAGAAATATGTTTTTATTCATGCCTCTCTATTCAGGAGAAAGGATGCTTGTTGACCAGCTTGTAGTGATAAATATATGTGTAGAGCAAAGATGTGGCCTTGGGTTGTATTATATACTTGCACAACAAACATAGGACAAGTATTGCATATTTTACCAAAATGTTAAGAACAACAATGCAATAATGCAGGTCAGTGAGGGGAAAGTCAACTAGCTACATATGTGCCTATAGACTTTGTGCGAAGTAGTGGCAATTTGGTTGCTATGACTAAATCTTCAGGGTTTATATGCTTCTTTACTTTTTACATTTATCGTGAGAATGATGGGGAAACAAAGTCATGTGGATTAGTCCTGGACAGGTGGACACTGAAGAGCTTTCAGTCTCTTGTGTCCACATCACCCTTGTGCCAGAATAAGACCTGCAGCCTACACCACTAACTTGTGGGGGGTATGATGGGACAATGTTTGAGAAGTTAGTCACTCCATTTGGAAGGGATTTCCTAAAGAACACTCATGGTCCTCAGGCAAGACAAGAGGGCAAACAAACATGCACAGATACACCAAACAAAGGCCTGCTTCCCATCCGTCACGTCTGAGCTGCTCAGCAAGTCAGACGTTAGCCGAAGGTTTTTGACTCAGGTAAACTTGTAAAAACATCCCGTTTGCCTTGTCTGGATAATCAGTGTGTATGTGTTCTCTTGCCACATCCCCCCCTTAGGGCACCTGCTGGCTGTAGGTTCTGCTTACTCTTCCAGCGGCACAGATAACACAGTGGTCAGTGAGCATGCCATTAGCATTACTAAAGCAATCTCATTCAGGACTAATTGATTCAGGGGCTTATTTGCTTCAGCTGTGAGACATTAAGTGCTGATATGTTTACGCTGTCTGGGTAAGAACGGGCTTCGCGCAGCCATGAATTACTGCTTAGTCCTGTAAAGAGGAGTGGGCCTGAATACCTACTGTATATGTAGGTGTTTTTTTATGTTGTACATTGTTGAGATGTACAACTGGTACTTGACTGGTCTGGTTTCAAACCAACTTTCTATCTTCCATATCTACATATGGAATACAATTAGTCCTGGTGTGTGACACTGACATACACCATATCACCTCTTCCAAATTAATAAGATTCATACATCACCCAATTGTTTATTGTATTGAGCAATGCACTGTCTACACCCTGATTAAATTCACCTAAAGTGATGTAGTTACCATATTAGTTTACTTCTTTGATAACACTTAACCATACTTTCACCTAGTCTCTCTCCATATAAGTTCATCTTGGACAGATTTTGCCCCCATCACCACTTTATGATCCCTTCAGTATTTCAGTGATTCTCGATTTCTCTTGTTTTATAGCCAGCTCTGGAGTACAGAGGGTGCAATGAACTGTAAATAGCAAGACAAGACAGCTCCCTGGTGAGTCGCCTGTTATCTTCTCTTTGTCCTGGAATAGTCAGACATGATGAGTCAATCTCTGACACCACACACCCCTTACCCTGTCCGGTGCCTAACATTTGTCACAGAGCCTGTGGACTTTTCATCCAATTTGACGAGCTTGTATGAAGATGGAAAATAAAACTGAAGGATGGAAGCAGCAAATAAAATATTAATATAATGTCGATTTATTTCCTAATATTGTAAAGGCAGATATTACTTTATTGGGCATTTCAGATCGTTGACAACGTCCTTTTCTGTGTCCACCCCATTATGAACAAAATAACGAAAACATGGAAGGGTGAAGTTTAGTGTAAGACAAATGAAGTCTTAAAAAAGTAAAGAAAGCAATCTCCTTGTGTTTATGTGCTACACAGTGTAAGGGTAAAACCCATGACAAGATTATCCAAAAACTTTTTCTGCTATTATTCTGCTATGGAACTGAAGGGGAAAAAATACTGAACAAACTGACAAAGTGTCACAAAAGACCACGTTCATTGTAAGCATCAGGACTAACAATTTACAATCACCCTCCTTTCTTGACCTCCTGCCTTGTCTTCTTGTTGCCTCATAAATAACTCAATCAAGCCACTCTGCTTGGCTTTCATACCAGGAGGTTGAAAGGGGGTAAAATTGTCATCAGGCTTAAAAAAAAAACATGGTTTATTCAAAATCACACTGTTAAAGATGCAAAGGGCCTTTCGCTTCGTGTGGTAATGATTTTCAAATGTGTTCCTCACTTCAGGAGCGAGAGGCTGGAGTGAGGGCCTTACAGCTGTTTTCTGGAGATAATTGATTTTGGAATAGACCAGAGATGAGAGCGAACAGGCGGGGGTGATGGCGCGCTGCAGCAGGGTCCAAGCCAATTTCCGCAGGCCTTGTCCCTTTAATTACTGCAGGGTTAGAGCACGGGATGCACCCACTCTCCCATCCAGGTAAATTAAAGCCCCTTGCTCAACCAGCCCTGCTGCATCCCCCATCACCCAGTGGCCTGATGAATTTTTCATGGATTGCCCTGCCTCCTTTACTGGCCTGCCACTGTGGCTGGAGGCAGTGGTGCTGTTGCCTCTTCTTGTGCCCTCTTAAAGCTTCCCAGCTGACAGCATATGAAAAATAACTACACAGACATGGATAATTCAAGAAAAAGTTATGATTTCTTTCTTGATCTGTTTGATTCTCAAGTTGTAAATGAACCATAACCTACAGATCTGTCACAGAAATGAAAATAACTACACTCCTGCATACCTTTTTGATCATTTTTGCTTATTTTATAAGTAGACTCTCAAGAGGCTAACATGGATGTAGTTTAAATGGATAACCCTAACTGCCTGTTTTGTACTCTATAGTCCCCCTATTAACCCTAACCACTCATCTCCTAGCTCGACCCACCATTCCTCCCCTTGACTCAGTGCACAATAGGAGCAGCGCAGTGCATCTTATGGAAAGTGACATGGGGTGTTGTGTTTCGCAGGGTTAATCCCCCTGTGGGGGAAGATGACAGGATCTCTGTGGCCCTGAATATGTATCAAACTGCTACAAGTCACATTCCAACCAAGCTTCAATCAGATGCTTTTATCAGGAGTCCTGCCTGCAGAGCTGCTAGGCCCTCCATTATTATATCATAATAGTCTATTAATGCTGTTACAAGACTTGCTGTATCTAAGGCATTGTTTGCATTCCAAGAATGGCAGTGCTTGTTTGTCTTGACATACATACTGTTTGTGTTGATTTGACCTTCTGCAGTTGTGACTTGCATCTAAAGCTTCCAGGGACAATAGAGCTGACAAATCTGACAGGTGTAGAACACAAAATAAGAGTGGAAATGAAATGAGACGTTGATTGATAGGCCTTTGAATAAAATCATTGGATTGCATTCCATATTTCATTTTTAACGCACTATATTCCATATAGATTTCTGCGAAATGTATGAAATTTCTTTCCCACGCTTCCTGGTTTACTCACTGAGAAACTGTAAATTACCATAAACACTTGACTGCAGAAGTTTGCATCCCCTCTGGCTTTTGGGTAATATAATATAAAGTAATATAACCATTTTAAATTTACCTTCAATAAAATAGGCTTCCAAGATGTACAAGTATGAAGTGTGGGGCAAAGCATAAGGCAAAATCATGGCTTTGAAATCATAAGGCAAAATCAAGTGTTTGGGAGTAACAGTATGTGGTTGAATGTATAAAACATAGGAATGTATAAAATATATCAGCCAGTGTAACGTGGATTGATTGTTTTAGTATTAATATTGAAACATAAATGAATTGACTTTGTGATAATAAATGCACATCTGTGAACCCCTACCTGGTATGAATTAAATGTCTTTGTCTTCCTCATTCTGTATGCAAAGGCTATGCAAACTTTTGCACTCAGATGCACACCATAATTATAATCACACTTAATGAGGATGTTGTCAAGTTCAGGACTGATGACCCTTATGGGTCAAAGATGGAGTCGATTATTTTGCTATGACAATTTGTGACTTTAACAGACATTCAGATTTAGTTCTTTGGTGTTGTTTTCTTCAAGGCAAAAATCCTAAAGACCCTACTAGGTATGTTATATTCCTTCTGTCCACTCATCCTCCAAATGAAAGGCAACCTGGTAGAAAATGAGCATACAGTCATGATCCATCACTATTTAATGAGACCAGGAGTGCTGTATCAGGGTGGACTTGTCTTCAGCTTTCCAAAATCAGCTTGTCTGATGAGTGCATTTCCATGTTGGGCCTGTTTTAGGCTTTCCAGCACTCTGCTGTCCTGTATGTGACATGCTTCCAAAGAGTTCTCTGTTTTTTTTTTATCTTTCACCCACACTCAGAAAATGTCCACGAATTCACAGTAATAAGGATATGATACTAATCAGATATCTAGGTGATTTAGGCTTGATTTAATGTAGAATGGCATTTTATCTTCTGTTCTGAACTTTAAATGGAGTTTGATATCTGACTGATGAAGAGAGGCATTGAGAAAGTTACAATGCAATAACTACAAACTACATAACAATAACACAAAGTTATAGATTTAAAAAAATATAATAAATAGAAAAAGTAAAAAAAAAAAAAAAGCTACATATGTTAAACACTGAACAGGGCCTGACTGTTACATTGAATTGAGAAAGTACAAACTTAGAAATAAACTGTAGCAGTAGGTGAGGAAATGTAATCAACTGCTCCTGCATATTTGCCTGTTGATTCAGAACTGACCATTTTGAAAAAACGTTCAGTATTTTATTTTGCAGATTTCACTTATTGGCCTCAGCTCTGTTAATTGATTGCCGGGGACTTTTCTTAATTGAAACTTTAATTAATTACATGCCGCCATTGTTTTTTGTGACCTGAGGCCTTTACTGTTGTCATCAAGAGTAGAATAATGGGAGAATAGAATAGTGAGTGAAAAGGGGAATGTGACCTTCAGTCAAAGCATGCTTGTTTTCATAGCTTACGTTCTAGCACCCTCCTGGTTGGTGAAGCCTCTACTGAATGAAACACTTGCACTGCATGCTGAAAGCATGTTGAAGGGCAAAACATTGTGTCTGACCTGATGTCTAATAGCATTCATCATGCATTGCCTCCTTCTGCACTCTTGGATAAAAGAACCAAATCAATGAGTTGCAAGCAATTGGTTGGAAGGAAATGTGATCATAAAATCATGTGGAAAAAGATCTTGAGTTTCTTTCTCTCTGTTGTGAAGCAATTTTCTCTCTGCCAATCAGGAAATCTCATTATTTATCACTGTATGTGTGCATTTAGTATTTTGTGTAACACGGCATATGCCACTACACTTAATTGGCCATAATGGTTTAAGCATCCGCATACCTATTTCAGGGCTTATAGGATTTCTTCCAGTCGTTTCATTGGTCAATTTTTTACTCCACTCATTCTGCACTAAGATGGTTTATATGTATGCAATCCATTTTATATGTAATGATTTTCAGCATCTCTCAAGGAGAGAAGCTGTTTTAATTTGTCACCTCGATCTCCTGCTCTTTGCTGTATGCCTATGTACTGAGGTCTTTCAAAATCCTCAATTAGACCCTGTGCTAGCATTCCACATGCGTAGCACAATTGTTCTGTGGTTTGGTATTGAAAGTCTGTGCCAATTCACTCCTCTCTTCTTTCTGTGGCGGAGGCTAGTGTTTTTCTGTCCTTTCTCTTGCACAAAAACTTGGTCCCATCTGCATTATAAAAGGATGAAAGGTTGACAATCACAGTTCATCACTCCCAGAAATCCAAGGAATGATTTACAATTTCACAGGCAAAGCAAATTACAGTGAAGACTTGTGCTCAGAATTAGACCTTGGATATCACATTAGATGACCTTGAGGAAACACGGGCATGATGGTTTAAAAAAAAAAAAAAAAGTTTTAGTGTGACTTGGTAAATTACAAAGCCTGAAGAAAATACAATTCAGTCAGGGAATAACATGAGGTCAAATGTGAGGTCAGTGTTACCTTGGTGTAAATCCATACAGCAGTGAAGGTGTAGGAAAAGTCTGCCGTAAAATGAAAAAGAAAAAAAAATACTTAGATTCTGATTAAGGGCATCTGAAAAGATTGTATAGTTTTGTTAGCAGTGGCATTTATAAATAGCACATGAATGTCATAGTGGATTACAGATGTTACTGCACTGAGTTATGAAGAAAACAAAAGAGTGAAAAGTGATGAAAATAGAAGGAAGTACAGAGTTCTGAGCATTAACTGAGGAACAACATGGGAGTGGTTACAACGCATGAATGTGCAATACAGACACCTGAAACTTCCACCAAGAAGCAGAGACAGCTTTACACGACATAAGTGAGATGCTATCTCCACGATAATATCTGCTCTAGAAGCCAGTGTGGTGGAAAAACCCACTTCAGTCTGAAAGAAGATTTTAAAGATCACATGTTAATTTTGTTCCAACCTTGCTGGACAAGTTTGTGCCAAAGTGTATGATTTTCAGTCACTGCTCCTGACATGTTAGAATAAAAGAGTAGCCTTGACAAAGGACATTTAATTCAATATGCCTTTTTGCAACTCCTGTAAAAGGGCTTACGGGTCTGATTGTGAACCTGCTTGAAATAGAGTTTCATTTATGTGATTTGGCCCAAAGCAGATGGTTTGCAAACTAAGGTGATATTCATAATCTATAAAATTAGGAAAATGAAATTTATACTATGAAGATTAAACCTTTTTGTTTGTTTGTTTGTTTGTTTAGGCTTACAAGAAAAAGTGGTTCATTTCCTGTGTAATTAAAAAATATACAACAGACAAAGATAAAAAATTAAAATGTTTTATTTAATATTTGTAAAATCATCTCACCCCACTGTCTGCAAAATACATTTAAATTCAAACAACTTATTGTTTGATTTTCTAATGAGGTCATTGCAAATACACATTATAAATTTTTAGAAATGGGTTTCAAATGAGGGTTGGTGGCTATAGACAATTAGGGTTACATATGAATTTTTCATTCATTCAGTGGCTATTCAATGACGTCTTTGTATCCAGCTTAACTGGACGTAAATATTATTCTGACACATCCAGTGATATCAGACATCTTGCCATCTGCTGCAGGATTGATTGCAAATGCACGATACAGCAACTTAATTTGATACACCCATGTTCATAAAACAAACCACTGCTTTTGCATAAATTTTTTTATCTAGATTACACAATAAAATATTGTCCACATGGAGGCCTTTTTGAAAGAGAGATTTTGTTTATGGTTTTATAGTTTGTTTTATTGCTGGAAGTAACAATGTTTTGTGTAGCACAACAAATTTAAATAAAAATATATATAATAAGTACACTAGTTTATATATAGAAAATGCCAAGCATTACTACTAGTACTACTACTGCTGCTGAATAATAATAATAATAATAATAATAATAATAATAATAATAATAATAATAATAATAATAATAATAATAACCTTTTTAATGTTGTTGCATGAAGTGAATAATTCATTGAGACATGGTCATGATCTAAATGAAGTCACAAAATTATAGCCAAGTATTGTGTGTATGGGTCAGCAAAAAAAATTGTAGAAAATATCTTTCATTGTAAAATTTCAATCATATTAATTGTTTATTGTTAATTGAAATGCTGTTCTTTGTCCTGATGATTTTGGAATGATGGCTTACCTGTGATGAGGGCGATGAGCTGAAACCTCGGCATGACAAATCGGATGTGAGAGCAACCTGTTGCACACTGCTGGAGGTGCGTGAGTGCGTACGTGCATGCGTATGTGTGTGTAAGTGTGTGTGTGTGAGCGCGCGCGCGAGTATGTCGCGTTTTTATGTCCCTTTCAGTGAGCCAGAAAAATAAACTGCGCCCCAAACGTAGACCCTGTCCGGCAGTCGCAACTCCTCCGCGTGTGCGGAGGTCCGTTTATTCGGTTCATTTCAGAAATTATCCTCTCATCTAATAAATTATATACTCTTACATTGTTAAGTGCATTAACAACAAAATAAAAAATTCAACCTCATCGATTAAAGTAGATTTTTAACACTGAATTAAAACATTAATAGCATTATTATTATTATTATTATTATTATTATTATTATTATTATTATTATTAATAATAATAATAATAATAATAATAATAATAATAATAATAATATTGTTGTTGTTGTTGTTGTTGTTGTTGTTATTGCAAAATAGTAGAAAACTGTATGTTAAAGTGCAGTTTTAAATAATAATATAGCTTTGTTTTGATTGTTTTTCTCTGCCCCATATGGTGCACTCCTGGTACCCAAGGAGTTTCCCTGTTCCATGTTTGATTTCTTATCACATTTACACTGTTGCATGATTCGTGATGCAATACAGCTACTTTGTTTTATTGATATCTAAAATATTTAAATAATTAGTGTGCGTGTCAGGGGGAAAAATCAATGTAGAAAATCATGTAACGTACGACTAGTGTATAATTGTATGCATATACATTATAGCAGAATAGTTCTAACTTACTGCAAGACTGATTGTGTGTAGCATAATTGGTATTTGTCTCATCGTTATCACCGATGTTTTGGGGCCAGTTGGCGTCAGAAGTTTCTTACTCAAATATTTGGGTATTTGTGTCCCCTCACTACGTGTTTTCCGTACGTAAACATAGACCTGTGTTCGCAATAAACAGGACATTCTCCCAGTTAACTAATCCTGATAGACAAAAGCAGCCTCATTACTTACCTACGGGGTGCAAGATTAGTGCTTCTGTTTACAGCTATTATCATGTCAACACCTGTGTATATTAAAATGTTTTAAATCTCACATTAGCCATGAAACTCCAGTGTATTCCAGTTTATATAACGAGAAATATTTTTTAACAATTTGGGTAACAAGCAACATTTCACTTCCCCTTCAAGAGTAAATGGGCATGGTTAAATTTTTATAGTGACGTTGCTTTGGCCGTAAGAAGCGTCTCCGCTTGGGGTGAAGGCCATTAGGCGCTAAGCCCCAGGATAAACAGACAATTAGGCCAAGTGAATTCACTTGTTTGTAGCATTAATTACACGCTTTGTGCAAACTAAAAGGCCGTGTAAAAGAATTCTATTTGACTCAGGCTTGGCAATCCGATCGTTTCCCTCCTTGGCAACTTTGATTTAAATGTATATTTCCATAAGGATCGCCACAGTTACGGATAAATGGTATTTTCGATTACTTTTGTTTATTCGTAGGATGTCCCTAATATGCCTTGCATGCCTGGGTGTTTAAATGAAAAATAGTAATAATGCAGGGTTAAGACTTTCTGAACAATGATATCTGTAAATAATTTATTATCTTTTCGTAATCTGGTAAGTATATATTTTAAAACTTTGATGAGACCTTTTCGGTTGCCCATATCCTCAGTATCTCAGCTAACACCACAATTTATTTTACTCTTGCTTCTGACACCCTTTCAGTCTTCACCAGGCGCCCTGAAGTACATCGCTTCGCTTTCTTCACCAATGTGATACTAAACTAACACAGAGCCGCTCCTTCTGCGCCGTTGTGCTGCGCGGCGCGTAAATGGACTAACGGTGGCTTCTGATTGGCGCGTCGAGCGGAGCCAAAAGCTGTGGAGGCTAATGACTGGCACTGCTTGACAGTGATTGGCAGGGGCTGCCATGACAACCACAGCACGACACCGGGAAGACCAATAGAAAAGCGAAACAAAATGTTTTAACGTTACACTTGAGTCTGATTAAGGGTAGGCATTACAGACTTTACGCGGCCGAGCGTTAGAACGCCGAAAACTGCGGAAACGACTAGTTGTTAACCTCGCATCCTTTCTTTATTTCTTTCTGGTTCGTTTGCTTCTGGCAGGTTGCTCCATGGTTTTCAGATCTCCGTTAGAGCTTTACCCCTCTCACCTGTTCCTCCCGAACTTCGTGGATCGCCCTCTTCTCCTAGCGGCCAGCCTTCCTCGCCCGAGGTCCCCGGACGATCCGGCCATGTTCCAACTGCCCACACTGAGCTTCACAGCCGAGCAGGTGGCTAGCGTGTGTGAAACCCTGGAGGAAACGGGTGACATCGAGCGCCTCGGCCGTTTTCTTTGGTCCCTGCCGGTGGCGCCAGGCGCATGCGACGCAATCAACAAGCACGAAGCTATCCAGCGGGCACGCGCCGTTGTCGCGTACCACACCGGCAGCTTTCGTGAACTCTACCACATCTTAGAGAATCACAAATTCACCAAGGAATCGCACGGCAAGCTGCAGGCCATGTGGCTTGAAGCCCACTACCAGGAGGCTGAGAAGTTACGTGGACGCCCACTCGGACCCGTTGATAAGTACCGTGTGCGCAAGAAGTTTCCACTGCCGCGTACCATTTGGGATGGCGAGCAGAAAACGCACTGCTTTAAGGAGCGGACGCGCGGCCTTCTGCGGGAGTGGTACCTGCAGGACCCGTACCCCAACCCGAGCAAGAAGCGTGAGCTGGCGCAGGCCACCGGGCTCACCCCCACGCAGGTGGGCAACTGGTTTAAAAACCGACGGCAACGAGACAGAGCCGCCGCCGCAAAGAACAGGTCAGTAGTTCACTTATGAAATACACTTCAGTACATATAAACAAGACGTTATAAATTTCGTTAAAACCGGAGTTTTTTTATTTGACGTGTTTTCTTGATAATGCTTTAAGGAAAACGCTACGTGTAAATATTTGGGAAATTTACATTTGTTCAGTTCTAAATATGAAGGTAGGCTTGAATGAAAATAAATTATTCTTTAACCGTAAATAGCTTCATTAGCTATAATAATAATAATAATAATAATAATTATTATTATTATTATTATTATTATTATTATTATTGTTGTTGTTGTTGTTGTTGTTGTTGTTGTTGTTGTTAATAATAATAATAATAATAATAATAATAATAATAATATGTTGACAATGACAACAATTTTCACTATTTTCCATCATAATATTAATCAAACAAACAAAAAAATCTACATAATTATGCCAGTTATCATTTTGTTTAATAATTCTCTGTCCGTGAGTACATCAATTATACGTTTTCACACTTCTAAACTCTAACAAGGTGAATGAATATTATATTAATGTTCTCTAGTGTATAAAGTGTTTCATGCTGCTCACGGAACTGCAATTTGTAAATTTAAAGCGTCAAACAAACAAACAAAAAGGAAAATGTTTGTGTTCTTTAAAAATATAACGTACGGAATAACTCAGTTGTAGGCAGAATATAAAGTCTATGTTATAATATTACTATATCAATTAATATAGTAACATGCGAATTAACTATATTTGCTGTGTTCTTGATTATGAAGAAGGATAAATTGCTGTATGTTTATTGTAGACTGCAGCAGCATGCCCTGGCTCAGAGCGCTCTCCGCTCGGTCTCGGGTCCCGGGTGCGCGCAGCGCGCCTCTGCCTCTCCCAGCAGCGCGAGCCTTTGCAGCGGTGAGCGGCCCGACCCCGGCACCGTGCTCTCCGTCACCGACAGCGACTCGGACTTCGACGTATGACCCAACGGCCTTTGAAAACGGGAGAATTTGGACCTGAGCATTAAATATAATGAAATAAATAAATATTAAATATAAACTGCAAACTGACAGCATGGGTAGCGGCCATTTTGGCCTTTGCCGTTGTTCGTCAAATGGAGAAAAGCATGCCGTTTTTTTCCCCAAGCGCTTCAGTGGACAGACACGCTTTTTCTCTCATCTCCCTTTTGCATGGTCATTTGTGAAAAATTTTTGGACGTTTTGGAAAAGCACTAGGAGGACGAATTGTATAGAGACGCCATCTGACCTCTTTTCTGCTCCTGTACCCCCCGCAAAGCGGACTGTTTGAGTTTTGTATTTATCAGACAATCGTGGAAGTCAAAAGCACCTTTAAGCCGTCTTCTCTGGCTTGACAGCAGATGTTCAAAGTTTGAGTTTATCTCCAGATTTTATATTGAATTATCAGTGTATGATACGTTTTTTGATCTCTTTGGTCTAGGCTGTACTAGATATGCTTGTATAATAATGCAATTACGCCACCCTAAAGCAACTTTCCCCATTTTGTGTCCTGAAGATGTCAAAGTGTCTGTAAAGTGCTTTGAGATTTTTAATATCTGCTCATTTGTTTGTTTTTATACTGTAAATGGGTTAATGGCTCTGAAAGCGCAGTGTTATGGGTCACTTTTATGCAAATAAATATAATTTAATATGATAACTAGAGCTTGCTTGTTTGTCGTTGTATGTTCGTTTGTCAGACCCCCCTCCCCCTCCCCAAGAAAATGTATTTATTTATTTATTTATTTATCTATTTATTTATGCATGAGTATCATCTTCAAGTTTATACAGAGCGAGTTTCGCTTATGGCTTGGGGGAAACAGTTCAATAAAAGTATCAATCAATAGTTATAGCATATTCATAGATTCGTTCTTAAAATGCTATAATTGTGAACTATTTTTCTATAATTGGGAATTTTCCGTAAGGCCTTGTTGATGTTGACATTTTCGCAATCAAACATTTTTAATTATTATATTAAGGTTAAAACTAAGCTTTACAATTTTTACAGTTATTATTATTATTATTATTATTATTATTATTATTGCTTTTTTGTACGGTTATTTATTAAATAAGCAAACTGTACAACTTTATTTATTTATTATTATTATTATTATTTATTTATTTATTTATTTTTTTTGCGGTTGGAATCGCTACTAAACTTAAAAGCTTTGACCCACAAATATTCTATACCAAGTCTGTCATCTTTTTAATTGAACTAGCATTTTAGAAATAATTATCACGGACTTCAGCAGCTTCACAAATATGAATACCGCGGTCATATATTTGTATATAGACAGATGACTATTGTCTCTTTTTTTTTACCACACCAAAAATTGGTTGTCAGTAATATGTCAGTTATAAGACACAAAATAAAAAGCAGTTTGTATTGCTTCAATACAAAGTAGTCTCTCTCAAATCACCAAAGGCTTAGTGAAAAGAAGGTCTTGAATATTTCTCATCGTCTTTCGTACAGAAGAGCCGTGTCTATTATTCCGTGCATGGGTTTTCTGTCCTGTTTCCCTTTTCGAACACAACTTCACATTGGTGTTTATTCACGCGGCAGTTCCCCTTGACCTGCATTCACTGCTCTGCATGCACTAACACAAACCGGGTCTCACCTCTCAGTAAACTCAAGAAGAGTGCTAACACTGAATCGACCAGAGATTGAGCAGTGTGCTAATGCACAAATTAATCTCTCTCTCTCTTTCTCTCTCTTTCAATCACTACATACTAATAAAAACTGCTATATAATTCACAAATTTTAATCCATGATTCTAATTAGTGACATAATCTACCATGTTCAGATTATAATATAATTTACATTCAGTGAAATTTCATACAATTGGGCAAATATATATATTTTTAATATTCAGAAAAGTCACACGAACTTCCCGTATGAATAATCACGATTGTCATGTGAATTTTGTTTAAACACTTCACCTGTTAGGTTTGACACAGCCGATATTAATTAAATACACGTTGTGCTTTTCTCCCACATGTTCAAGTACATGTCACGTTTTTACTTGAGTTCATTTTCATGACCATTTCAGAACATAACATGTTGAAATACGTGATCGTACATCATTCACATAACCACATTTTGGGGAAAGCATGATCATGCAAATGTGATTTTTCCGCCAAGGAATAAAACAATATTGTAATTTTACTTTATTTATTTAATATTGCTATTACTATTACTAATTATTATTACCCAGTATTCAGCATCAGTAATAATGGTGCAAATGTGTCCAATACGATACTTAAAAAAAATCTGTGGTCAGTTGAATGTTTAAACATCTTTTGTCATATGTACTGTACCGTATTCAAAGTATATGAAAGAGAACAATTATTAATGTACTTTCTGTGTAGGATTTAACTGGTCAGACTTCAAAAACATTATAATTACATAACTTTTGTCTATAGAAATATTATACATACAAGCTGCATTCTCTTATACATGCATGTACATATCTATACTGATGTAGGCGTACTGTCATAATTTGAAGGCTTCGTGCTTTGTAATTTTACTTAATTCATATTAGTTTTATCTAAACGATCCGAGAAAGTTCTTTACTAGAGCTAGACCAAAAGAAAAAATCTTTATGTGTATGCTTTGAAGAGTGTTAGAATCTGAATATAGGATAATTACCTCACACAGAAACTTTCAATGGCTGCATTCATGCGTTAAACAATGTGGTTTTGTTGCCATCGTGTGGTGAATATGTGAAAATGCAGCTTCATCACTCGTCAAAGACGATATAACTTCTGTTATAATAGGTTTCATTGGAGCAGACTTTTAATGTATAAAATTTCTTACTAAACACATGATACATTTCTAAAATCTTTTAGGCTTTGACCATGTATATAATAAAAGAAATAATATATATGTTTTCTTTAGGTTTTAAATATACACTAAAGAAATACGACTTAAACCTTTGCCAAATTAATGAAATAAGTAAGTATCCCTAAAATAGATCAATACATTTTAATATTGTATGAACACATCAGACTGAGTGAAAAAGACGACGTGTTAAGATATTGACTTGAATAAAATTTTGAAAAATTACTCATTTCCTACAGCAATAATAAAAGCACCAGTGTTTTACAAATCATGTCATACAAAATATGATAAATAACCATAACCATTTTCTCAAACTCATATACAACAGTAGGCCTAAGTAACCTTCTGTATATCTTTTTATTATTATTATTATTATTCATTTCACAAATACAAAATTTAAAGCACAAAATCCAACAATAAATCAGTCAATCAAAGTTGTTAGCTCATGTTTGCATCCATTATTCTCCATATGCATCCATAAAATGTTCATGATTAATATTGCACACACACACACACACACACACACACGCACACGCACGCGCGCGCGCGCGCGCTATATTAATCATGAACATTTTATAATCTCCAGAACAAATTATACTCACCATTTTTAGAATTACCTTGTTAGATGCTGACCGTGTGGTGTCTTAATTAATGTGAATTTATGTCACATCAATTAAGCCATGTTTTATATACAGTATATATGTAACATATGGTTGTTGTGATGAGACCTCCAAATACATTTGACAAAACAGCGAATTTACCACACATTTCAAACAGTATAACCATTATATTAAACTCTTAGAATAACAACATTCTCTGTCTGACAGATTATTCTGCTCTGGCCGGAATTGAAACCTTTTTACTGTGTTATACTGACACCTATTGGTCTGAAATGGTATGTTTGCAAAGCACAGATCTTGAGTTTAAATCAGCTTATTTGTTTAAATGCATAAAAAAATGAATTACACTTTTTCTGGCTCGGTTTTCTTCCGTAACTATTAACGTTAAACATGTTAAAGCCATTCCACCTTTTACAATTTTATGCAAAGATAACCCAAGTAAATACAAAATGCAGATTTAAAACTATTTCACTTAAGGGGAAAAACTGTCGAAACTTACCTGGCCTTATGTAAAAAAGTAATTGCTCCCTGAACCTAATAACGGGTTGTCCCACCCTTGGCGACAAAAACTGCAATCAAGCGTACAGTATGTGATAACTGGCAATGAGTCTTTCACATCACTGTGGAGGAATTTTGGCCCACTCTACTATGCAAAATCGTTTTAATTCTGCCACACTGAAAGGTTTTAAAGCATGAAAAGGATCTCCGGACTTTGAGTAGGACACTCGAAGACGTTTTGTTTAACGGTCTGAAACTTGATGGCCTGAAATTTGTTTGACGGTCTGAATATTTTAAGTGAGACAAATATGCAAAAATTAAAAGGTGCACATGTTTATGGCACTATACTCTAAATGTTTGATAACACGTATAATGCAAAAAGAAGGAAAAGGTGGAATGGCTTTAATATGTTAAATGATAAATACGAAAACTTTTCCAGCAAAAGTGTAATGACTTTTCATACGTTTAAACTCATTTTAAAACAAAAACAGGCTGTTTTTGTTGTCTTACTTTACATATTTTTATTTGACTCAGAGATTTTTCCTGTTTGTCTATAAAATGCTAAGACCAAATTATATTCTCGTGAACCATACGTAAATTAAATAAATAAATAAACAAATAAATTAAACTTTTTCATGGCACTGTTTACTACAGATCACAAGTTGGGATGAATTGCAGTGGCTTTCGTAGACTATTGCGGTCTACTGATTGTTCCAAAGTTTTAACCTGATACCCGATGCATTATATTAAATATTCATTAATGTATCCATAATTAAATTATGCATTACTTATAAATAGTTCATTACCAAACCATTACTAAATCAAACCAAAATTTACATACATACAGTAGTAGGTTCAAACAGCACCCATAGATTAATATATACTGTATATATGAAAATGGAAATGTTTTCTAAAATAGATGTTTAAAATAAGACTATATATAATGTATACAGTATATGTGTATACATATACAGTTACTTACAGCAAGTTTTATAGCATTATTCTTCACACTTGGGACTTTGGGAAGCAGGCTCTATCATACTATCACCCATAATTCTCTATGACATTTTTGAAGAAGTAGATTCAGATAGTAGATATTTATAGAAATTTATAGGGACCTCCATTAGATGTCAGCCATTTCACTCTAGTCCTAAAATAAAGAAGCAAACATTAGACTCCAAACAAGTCTTGGCTGATCTACATGCATTTGAGGATAGTGGGAAATATACTGTACACCCTGAATGGGACACCCATTGCACATGCACAATACACAATACTCTCAGATTCATTGACAGGGCATGGGTGGGATGTGAGAGAGCCAAGAGAAAATCCATGGACATATGGAGAAAATGTGAAAATCTCCACAGACAGTACAAATAGCAGTATCATAGTCATCCCAGCAAACTGGGGATGTGAGGCAGATGTACTCTACCGGCTGAACAAAATGCAATGCCTCTTAGTTAAATAAACTTCACTAAAAGTCAAGAGTCAAAAAAGAAGTCAAAAGTAGACCAAAGCAAAAGCCCCAGAAACATGCAGAAACCTGAAAAATGATTATCTCCAACAAGAGCAACAGCGTTATTAACCCTCCTCACAATGTACATACATTTCTTCATGTACTACTTGTCCATGTTTATCTAACAGTTGATCTTTTTGTCCTGGAATTAACAACTGCCTGATTAACATTAAGCCCGACACAGTCAGAAAAGAAAACAAAGTCAGACTCTACAGTAATTGAGAGCCTTCAACACTAGGTGGCAGTATAATCATGATTTTAGTCGTTAATTTTTATTAATAGTCTAACAAGGAAAAGAGCTTACTCGAGGAAAAACAACAGTTTAATTTCTAGGTTCTGTTAATTTGCATTGTAAGACTAACAAGTGTCTGTCTTTATTATTTTACCCCACTGAAAGGAAGAAAAGAAAACCGTCTAGAACTCCCAGTAAAACTTCGGTGTATTTTGTAATGAACTAGCTGAGACTCGGCTAAATTAATCTGTAGGATGTACAACACAGTAGCCCAGTCAGAAAGTCAGTTTGGCTCCTTTTGTCACCACAGGCAGCATTAACCCTCACAGACACTTTTGTCTATGTTACTGTCAATCACATTTCAAATGTTTAACAGTTTAGAATGTATTTCTTCAGAGTATTCATATCCAACATGGCGTTTCAGGTATTTCTAAAAATAAGAGGACCAAGTTGCAACCTATGGATTTTCTTGGTAAAAGGGTGGGGGAAAAGTCCTACACAATAGTTTTAACGCATTTTAATGAACCATATCTATTACCCTGGAACGTGTATAACAAATATCATGACCTGTTACATTATCTATTTAAAATAAAATCTTAGTGGTAAAAACATTTTAGATTCTATCATTTAGAATTTTATGTAATTCAATTTAGTGTAGAATGTATATTATATAAACCGTTTAGGGCTGTAGCAATAAGATTTAGAGAAGCCAGAACGATTTTTCCCACTTTATTGACGCAAATCAACATCCCCACTTATCAACAATAAGCTACAATATGTTATGTGGGTAAAGTTGATTGTTAACCTCAATATGATTTCATTGTCAGGGAAATAGTAAGAAATGGGTTTATATTGTCATAACAGTGGTAATACCTGATAAAATGTTTTTAACACACCTTTGAATGGAACTGAATATCAGATTCTGTGTATAGCTGTGTAAGATCTCAGAGGTGCAAAAAGACAACTCTTGTCAAATTTGTCTTTAGTCAATAGCTGCATATTTTATTATTTCATGTATAGCAAGATATATCAAAAACTATCGGGTGATTGATAATGACTTATCACATAGGCTTAATGTTGAAGGTGCACCTCCTCTTCTTGTATGTAAGGCACAAACAAGATGGACGTCGCCTTCGTTCTTTGGTCTTTTTTGTGTTTCTGCTTTGTAAGACTACATCGTGTCCCGACGCATATTTTTTCAGTGTAGATAGTCCCGCCACAAACAATATTTTCTGTATAACAATTGGGAATTTAATGCGTTTCTGTTCTCGTCTTCTTTGGTTATGGTCTTTTTACGCATTGCTCATGCGCTAAATAAGCATCTAAATTGTTAGGAGCCAAGGTCCACCAGACTGGCTGCCATGGGGTTTAGGAGGCCGTCGTGCATAGATAGATGCTGCTGCTCATGGTGGCTGTGCTGCTGATGAGGGTGAGGATGATGAAGATGAGAATGAGGATGAGGATGGTGCGTGTCTGAGACGCTGGGTCCAGCTGGGGGCGCGAAGCTATGCAGTGGTGGCAGGCCTGAGCTGGAGGGCAGGAGCAGAGCAGGACTCATGGACGGGTGATCTGGGGTCCCTGGCGGAGATTTATCGTCGTCGGAGCTCTCGCACTGAGATTTGCTCTCAGTCATTTGAGAAGGCAGCGGGTTGTGCCCGTTCTGATTCGCGCCCTCGTTTTCCCTGAGGAGCGGATAATTGATTCATTAGGTCAGCAGTTCAAACAAAAACAACTACACTGTGTTCATTGTTCAGCTAATGCACATTTATCCGGCTAAATCCGTACCTTAATCTTAAATAGATATTTATGACTTTAAACTTGTAATTATTATTTCTGCTTTATTTTTATACTTATATTTCAACAGCAGCAACCACACTACCACCACCACAACTACTACTACTACTACTACTAATAATAATAATAATAATAATTCTTCTTATTATTATATAATGTAAAAGAAGAAAAACAAGAAAAAAAAGAAGATGATGATGAGCCGTTTAGTTCCATTGTAACCCTGCCATCTGATAATCTATGTACTGGATAATCTATCTATCTATCTATCTATCTATCTATCTATCTATCTATCTATCTATCTATATTAGGTTATTATATGGGGAGTGCTACAGGAGGATCTTACTCTTTTCTGGAACTGTTTGTTTTACTGTATTCTAGTGTGAGTCTGTCTGTTTTAAGCATGATTTAGCAGATCTAGACCACTAAATGAAAGGGATCAGTGCATCACTTCGAGTTCCCCTGGGTTCGACCGTCAACAAATTAAATTACACCTCCGCAGAAGCTTCAAACAAGTTGAGCTAATTAAGTTAATTAATTGGTTGGTTATTGTCATTTAATGTGGAGTATATTGTATAAACAAAGCAGAAATTCCAGTAAATCAGATCAGATGGATTTACTTATGACTAATCTTAACATGGGGAACTATAATGTATACCAAATAAATAACTTCGAAAACAATAAACATATTGTTCAGGTTAAAAAGTTTAACAATCTTTTTTTTTTTTTTTTAACAAAAATCCAAGATACTAGATATGTTAAGCTAAAAGATTTTTATTTTTTTTTAATCTTGTCTCTAACCAGAAAGACTAAGTAAACACTCCTAAAATACAGGTTAAAAAGCTTAATGTGAGCTTTTAAAATAATAAAATAGAATTAAAATAGATGTTTAGATGGAAAATAATTTAGATCAACTTGACAGCCACATAAATATTAACAAAAAGGCAATGCGCTTTTTTGCACGACCTTGAATAATAGAGAAAGAATTGTAAAATATGATAAATGCTTTTCGTATCAGAATTTAAAAGAAATTTACGTATAACACAAAAATGCAGAAGCTTTTAAAACTTGTAAGAGCCATAAACTTTAAAAGGTACACAGAATGTTACCTCTCCTTCGCCTCAGCGGCGCGGTCTCTCTGCCTGCGGTTCTTGAACCAGTTGCTGACCTGAGTTGTTGTGAGCCCAGTGGCCTCGGCCAGCTCGCGCTTCTCTCTCGGTGAGGGATAAGGATTATGGGAGTACCATTCTTTAAGTACGCAGCGACTTTTCTCCTTGAAGCAGTAGCTCGTTTCCTCGCCGTCCCAGATGGTGCGCGGCAGCGGGAACTTTCTGCGCACCCGGTACTTGCCCACGGCGCCGAGCGGTCTCCCACGCAGCTTCTCTGCCTCGATGTAGTGCGCCTTGAGCCACAGCTGCTGGAGCTTGGCGTGGTTGTGCGGTGAGAACTGGTGACTCTCTAGCACCTTGTAGAGTTCGCGAAAGTTTCCTCGGTGGAAAGCCACCACGGCCTTAGCCTTGAGAACCGATTCGTTCTTGTGCAGGTGTTCGCAGGCGGGCAGCGACCACAAAAAGCGACCGAGGCGCTCGATGCTCCCTCCCTGCTGGAGCACCTCACACACACACGCCACTTGCTCCTGCGTGAAGCCAAAGGTCGGTGGCACCGTGGCCATAGTCGTGCGCGCTTCGCGTGTCCCGTTCCTTTTTCAGTCAACTCCGCTTGCTCACGTACATTCACACGTTCAGGCAGGTGACTCAGGTGTTCAAGATGTTCCCACGAGCGAAACTCGATTCTCGCAGGGATTCTGAAAAATGCATGACCAACGGCACCAGTAAAACTTGCTGATTGTCACATTAATTGCTATGCGTAAATGTGGATCATTTTCTCCTTCGCATAATTACATGATCTAGGCTAATAAAGAGTGCAGATGATCTTATTCCCGCTGTGCGTCTTCACGTTGTGCGCAGGAGTCTACATTATTTCCTCGATGGTGTTGAGCTGTTAGCCCGCCCTCCGGTAACCGAATCTCCTTACAGGAGCGTCCTCATGAAGTTTGTGGAGCAAACGTCACGATCTGGACAATATACTGCTAAACATTTTCTATACAGCTATATATTGAAACATCTATAAACCAGTAAAACATTTGGGGTATTTTTGCTCAGTTACTTTGAGTTTGCTTGGTCTTGTGAACGCCCCTATCCATTTGTTTGATGCTTCATTCGCATCCTTCTGTAATTGCAGTATTAGAAGCCTCTACCGTGATAATGTGATATAAATTCTATTATGTATTCTGCAATCCCTGCACGGATTCTGTAACCAAATGCAGAGCAAAATCACTCATATAACCCATGTAATTGCGTGTTTGAAAAGGTCAAGGTATAAGCACGCAATATTGGGAAAATACAAACAACCAACAACAATAACATGAAACAAATGCAAGAAGCATACATTAATCATATTCAGCCCATATGGCAAGCTTATATGCTTCCATAGCCAATTAATCCTTCGTGAAAATGTCAAACAGAAAATATCTGTACGATATAAATAATGACTTTGATTTTTTTTAATCTGTCAGATTTTTCTAATCAATTAATTTTGTAATGATTTGATCATTAGTGTGAAGTTAGATCATTAAATTAAAAAAAGAAACAAAATGGTGTCATAAGTGAGATTGGGTTGGCTACTCTGAACAAGACAGCCACCAGAAGTGTGTTAGACTGATAGATGTGACGAGAAGTCACTGGTATCATGTATCTGTTGAGTTATTTTGGAATGTAACATTAGGCCTGCTTACTTTTTCATATGGACACTGAAGCATTTGCTTCCAAGGGTGCAGTGAGATGTTTACTAATTTAACTTTATTACTTTTTAAGTCATATATATTACACAAACATTACAAAAATATAATACAATTTATGTGTATAAATATGTGACATGACCCCACTTTAAAATGTAAAAATCTAACCAGTGAATATGTATAAGGGAAATAAGAAATATTGAGAAATGTTAGTCATTACTATTTTTTTTTTTTTTTTTAGAATGATGTAGCTAATATAATTGAAAAGCAATAAAATAATTTAGTTGGCCTGTTCCAATAAAAGCAATTGAACCGTAACAACTCATAAGAAGGTATTCAGAACATGTCACTGCATTGTATGTATGGTGGCGTAGAAGCTGGGATCAATGTCTCTGAGACTGGACAGACAGGATGAACACCATTATTTCAAAAGATCACCTCAGTTAGTGTTTTGATGACGGTGCTATATAACACTGTTTGCGGGGCCTTTCCCACATTCCCAAACTGTTTGTAAGTGTGGCAAACTGCAGGTCTTGATGGTTCTTGATTGTTTTAATGTTTGAAATCACATGCCTTAACTGCCTACAAATGAGCTATGTATTAGTGACAACATGTTAATTTACAATATACAGTACGTTAAACGCTTCCATGAACCTCCAAATTCATGCCGAACCATCACTGTTTAAGACCTTTCACTTTTACCTGCACACAACCAATGTCACAATTTTCAATTTTTCTAACATGCCACCCCTGATAAAAATTTCTCATTATTTCTCAATCTTATTATAATTTGTCTTGTTCATTATAATTTGTTCATGGACTACACACACACATACACACACACACACAAAAAAAAAAAAAAAAAAAAAAAAAAATTTAAATAAATAAATCATAGTTTAGCATTTATGGTCTTTCAGCTCATCTGTTAACACTGACCTTGATATCCCTTTTTTGGATACATTCTTCTTGTTAACGTTTGACTTTTTGAAAAGGCACAACCTATCTATGAATAATTGCTAGGATATACTGATATGCATTGCTACAATGTTTTTTGTCAGCTAATATATTTCAAAATTTCAAGCATGCTCAAATTTTTTTATTGATGACTGTAATATATCTAGAAGTGACCCATACCAACCTCTGATGAACTTCCTGAAAATGTTGCTAGACTTTCACAATCTAACAATTGTACCGATTCTGGATCAAATTCAGGGATGTAGGAAATCCCCCTAACATGCTATTGCAATGCCTCTGTTAAACTGGATTGAGATCTGGTACCAATATCATTTTCATCCTTATCAAACAATATCAGTGAGCCCTGTGAGTGGGTTTTGAATCATCCTGGAAGTTTCCACGCCCATTAAGATAGAAATGAATTATCATAGAATAATGCTGATTTCAGAAAATTTCATGTTAAAGAGAACTTTATAATTTTTAGTTAAATAATGAATCTTAGTAAGAGATAGACAATAATAATTAATTAGATTAAAGCATTAAATATAATTTATTCATTGATTCATTCATTAATCTACCACATTATAGCATGCTAATTGAGTGTCCATATATTTGGTGAAGTTTAGCGGAAGTACCTGTCTTTGACAGGAAAAGAGTTTTAGAAATAGTTAAAAGGTTAAAGCTAAAATTAATCTTCAACTATAGTGTAATCACTGAGATTATTATTTCAGGTTGAAGCCCTGCAATGCCTGCCTTGCTGTACCACAGAACTACCTGCCTAATGTATTAATACAAAGAAATAACATTTTGTAAGATAGAGTATCTTACGCCTAGTTTATGCTAAGTTTTAGTTCTTTTGTCATCAACCAAATACACTCCCTGTTCGGTAATCGGAGAGTGATTAACAGATGAAAAATAAGATAACTAGAACATCTCCAGCATGTTAAACTTCACTTATACCACTTCAGTGCTGTTACAGTATTTTAGCTGAGTAAAATATTCAGTTTAGCTTCTCTGATTAATATCTATTGGTGCAGGTGTTTGTTCACATCGAGCAGGTAGCTTATTATTGGCTTATTTTAAAGTAGCTTATTAAATGTGTCACATATCTGTGATGAAACTGCTTTAACTAAACATTTTGGTTTCACTTATGGTGCAGGTTAAACTTGAAGCAGATATTTAAGTACTGCAAAAGTTTCATTAAATTCTGTCCAGCCAGTTTTGCATGATAAAATTATGTTGTAATAGATATTTTTATGTAGGGGGCAACCCGTCCTAGGCAGCATTTCAGCGTATAACACTCAGTTCAGGCATTTTACACCCTCCTCACTTCGACTGCTGTGGATATGTTTGCTCTAACGACACGTGTTTTATCTCATAGTGGGGTTCCACATTTCTGCATTTTAATTATTAGCACCATGTTTTCGGGAACATATGAGACAAACTGGTTATAAACTTCCTGCAGACAAATAATCATACATTGATCTGTCCATTCATCTTTGAAGGTTCAGTTTTCATCATCTACTTGCCTTTTTCTGGAGTAAGCCATGCTGTGTCACGCTTTCATTTTTGTTTCTTGAGAATTTTGTATTTTTTTGTCTTCTGAATACTTTGTCTATACAGGTAAACTATCAAGTTAAATGGCTCTGTTGAACGATGTGTATAGCCATTCCCACCTCAAGGGAAAGAGCACTAAATTAGAATAAAAAAGCACTCAATTTTGTGATATAATCTGGCATATTACTGCTCATGACTTCACTTCTACTCTGATGAACTTCCTGAAAATGTTGCTAGACTTTCACAATCTTACGATTGCACCAATTCTGGATCAAATTCAGGGATGTAGGAAATCCCCCTAACATGCTATTGCAATGCTTCTGTTAAATTGGATTGAGGTCTGGTACCAACATCATTTTGATTTCATTTATGGTGCATGTTGAACTTTAGGCAAATACCTATCAACATTTCAATTTTCAATTCTATCCAGCCAGTTTTGCGTGATGCTGTGACAAAATCTGGCTGGACAGACAAACATACAGACAGACAGACACATAGTCATACATACATACAGACCGACATTTTTCTGAGATTGGTTTTAAGTCCTCCAATGTGTGAGATTTAAAGTGATCTTTGAAAGAGCGAGTTCTGACTAAAATGAAATAAATTCAGTGATAAACTGTAAAACAACAACAAAAATATACACCAAACAATGACCTGTCTTTAGTTATACTGTTGTATATTTTTCTAAGGTAATCAAGTTGTACCAGGCCTTTTGAAGAACTTAAACAACTTGTGTATTCATATAGTCATTGGATGTACAGTTTGATTGTTGTTTTACAGTTTATAATTGTATAAAATAGCTAATTATAATATGAATAGTGAATAACTATGAATAGTTCATTATATTATAATAGATTAATTAATAATAAAACATGAATTAATGCATGTTTTAATATTGAATATTTTAATATTAATCATTAATTCATATTCACTTTTAGATTTAAAATCTAAATTTTCTAAGCAGGCTTCTCTTTAGGCTTTGACTTTTTCTATTCTAATATTCTTTTGGTGTGTTTATATGTCAAACAAATTATGTACACACCAGCTCACTAGCCAACACATGGCTGAATTTGCAGAGTTTTCAGTTAATGTGACTGATTGATTGTACATGGTAAGTATCAGTTTTCCTGATGATGGGAGACCACTGGGAAGAGGGGAATGCATGAAAAGTATTATGGCTGTAGAATTGCTGATTTAGACAATGTATAAGATTGAGTCAGTCAATTATAAACACTGTTGTTCATTATTAAGAGGTCTGTTCTTCCTCTAAGCATGCTGTGTCATTCTAAACCCCAGGACAGACTATAAACTGGGTCTGACTGCTGTAACTAAACTTGCTAATGAAGTCAAGAGGACTAAGACATTCTGCATCAAAACTTTCCTGATGATAGTGGAAGAAAGTAGACACTTGTTGGGCATGACAGATATTTTCGTCTTTCATATATTTCCATGAATTTACTTTCAATTAGTGTAACAGTTTAAAGTATATAAATGAGTGCAAAATGTTGTATTTTCAATTATTTCTGCATGGTGTGAAAAATAAAAATTAACTTATTTTACAATTTAACTATGAATATAGATTTCCAGCAAGCCAAAATTTAAAGTTAACTCTACAAAAACATTAAAAAAAAAAAAAGGAATATTGTTTTGATAATATTTCTTTTTATCTTCTTCCTCTTGTCCCGAGGTTTGGTAACCTTGTATAGTTGAAGTGTATGAAATAATTTTTTTAAATTGTAAATCAGTTGTAAATCGCTTTCTTAAGAGAAAAAAAAGCTTTCTTAAGAGGCACCAAACTTGAGGAACCTGTATTGTAGAATTTGGCACTATGGGGTGGGGTTGGACTTCCTGAAACAACTACATCACTACCTGGACCAAAGGTAAGAATGAGTAGGTCAGCCTGTGCTCTGCTTCCATCTGCACCTGTCTCTCGTTTCAGTGGACTGTGAGCGAGGAGGAACTCTGTTAATCCAAACGGCTCTGCTGTGCTCTGTTTCAGTAGAGGCCTGTTGCTGACTGTGCCATGGCCTAAGCCTTTTTTTCTATTCAAATCAAGGCAGTTGTGTGGGGGCCATGGGCAGAGACACCCTACACTCAGCAATCACACTGACCTCCACTCACAGCGCACACTCTAAATGATTCATGAAGCTGGCTCACCTTCCCTCTCGGGAGGGACGCGATACCTGATAGCACCGGGAGAGGCAGCCGCTAAGCTGTGTGTGTGTGTGTGTGTGTGTGTGTGTGTGTGTGTGTGTGTGTGTGTGTGTGTGTGTGTGTGTGTGTGCGTGTGTGTGTGTGTGTGAAAATAGTGGGGGATGATGATGGCCCCTAAGTTCATAAGTTTACTTCTAGCTAATCAAATACAAGCTTGATTAACTTTGGTTGTACTTTAGTTTATTGTTTTAAACAACAATTTTCTCATTATAAAAAATGAACTTTCAGAAAAAAAAATCGTATCAATCCCGAATTTCTCAGAAGCATCATAAATGCATTCTGTTTGCCCAACTACTTTTCATATTTCTTTGGTTAATGCTTAGGTGATGATACCAATGATGCCACTGCACCATTAGCCAACTTATAAATCTTGTCAGTGCTTGTTCTCTCTCTCTCTCTCTCTCTCTCTCTCTCTCTCTCTCTCTCTCTCTCTCTCTTTTTCTGACTGTCTCATTCTCCTTCTCTTGTCCTCCTGTCTGTTGGCCCCTTGGGAGATCAGGTTTCTCCTCTCCATCCTCCTGGCAGGCAGAGGGATTAAATGTGCATGCATAGGGAAGTGACACCGCCAGTGTCTGGGCAGGAACATGCTTCTCAGACTGTAATCAAAGCAGTATCTTTCATTCTCTTGCTCTTTCTTTCTCACTCTTTAGCTCTCTCATATATACTGACTCACTCTTTGAAACCCCCTTTCTACATTATCTAATTACTTGAACACTCAAATATACTTGAATATAACTGAATAATATCTAGTTCTGTGTGAAATAAATTGTATTCTGTACATTTTAGAAGATTATTACCCACTTTCTCCCTGTGAACAAGTTTTAGCTTATGATAATGAACTAGAGCCCTATTTAACACTTTGGTCACTACAAAATTTGTCATGAGTGGCATCTGTTGTATATAAATCAAATATTTCCACAGCTTTTCAGAGTAGCTGATCTTTTACATTCCTATGTGTTTTTATTGAGAAGGCGAAGCTGCTTCTCAGCAGATGGACACTCTGGTCAAATCAGTCTTGTTATTATCTCAAAACTATATCCATATGCCACCAGCTTGTATATTGCTGCTGCTATGAATCTCACATGAGCTCTAACAAGGCCTAACTCATAAATCAAAAATGTTTCTTGCAGTGGTTTTTTTGTTGTTGTTGTTTTTTTTTTGTTTCATTTATCAGAGTCCCTATAAAAAGGATCGACTTGCTGACACATCGTCATTCATTTACTGCAGTGTCCGGTTGACTCACTTTAATCCATGGTCATAGCCCAGGTCAGCTCTGCCCCTTGCTCCTGTCCTTCTGTCCATATGTCTAATGTGGGTCAACATGTTTAACCCTAAAGTACGGGAGCAATTTGAGAAATAAGCAGAGCAAGGTTTTCGGGGCACTCGAGGGATGCAGCATATGATATCAGCACATGTCTTCTGACCTTTCCACTGTGCCACTTTCACTGCCAATTCAAATTCCCAGCCATGTTCAGAAACACAATGAACTCTTTTGCCAACTCCATCAAGCTTCATCACATGAGGTTGAAAATTTATGACACGGACTCACTTTTGGATGCCCATCTCTTGGGTGACTGTGTGTTATTTATGTTGAAGAGGAGTGTAGTGTACAGTATATGGAAGCGTCCATGTTTAAACGAGTTTGTCACACCCATGTTGATACGTCTAAAAGTGTGCTAACGAGAAGGTGTTAATAGAAGCTTTGGTTTCCTGTGTCACTCAGGTCCTGTGTTATAAACATTAGAACAGGACCAGGGTCTTAATCTGACAAATCATTATGAGCATGTTACCTGTTTAAATGTTGAGAAATGCTTGTAATTGAACCGAACATGCTTTAGGAAGTATAAAAATTTATGTTTTTTTTTTTTTTTTTTGTGGGAAACTGGTGGTGTCACCTGTGAAACCTAATATACAGGAATCTGGTAAATTATAATGAGTGGTGAGGAGGTGTAATAAAGCTTTAAACGAACTGATCAGGCCGCATTTTTATTCCTGTTTTTGTGACTGTAAAATGAAATGTAACTATAGCTGGACAAAGTGAGGAAATGTATTGAAATTAAGACTAAAACTTAATTCTAAAGAATATTCAGTTATTTGTGTTAAATCTCAACAACTCCTATGGATGATGATGATGATGATGATGATGAAATTGAATATTAACCAAACGTGAGCTCTAATATGTAATATCATGTAAGAGCAGAACAATTACAATACAGTAATTAATTAATTCACACATTATATAAAATACATTTGAATAATGACATACAGGTACCAAAAGCTACTGTTTTGGTTTGCTGTCTGCAGCAGCCCAGCTTTATGCTTTTAAAATTAGTTTTTCTCTGGCTTGTTACACATGCTAGCCTGTTTTGGTTGCCCCTCCTCCACCCGTCCTGAAACCCAATGCTCCGGACCCAGACAAGCTCTGTGGGGGCTGAGAATAAATCATACAAAACAACACATGCTATATTTTCCCACAATCACATATACAATCATACAGTACCAATTACTAACAGTACCAATACCAATTACCAACATATAACATTAATTAAGTAATTAGAGAGTGCAGATTCTGGAGTGGAGTGTTAATGCATTCACAAAAGCAGGAAGATATATGCAGCTGTTTTGGCTTCATGCTGTTCTCTCCCATGCTTATCAGTATTCATATTAATACACCCACACACTTAGGGCTTTTTAAGCCCAGCCAGTTGGCCTGAAATCAGCCTGCTATGATTTATTCTTTGGGAGAGTTTGGGGTGTATATGTTTACAGTTTAGGCCGCAGGCACATCCTCTCACTAATGTTACAATGCAATGCTATACCTCCATTGTTCACATCTAGAAAATGACACTTCCCCTAAGGACACACACATCAACTTACATCCCAACCGCTCCCTCTACGACCAAAGTAGACCTAGTTGAAAAACAAGAAATAATATTACTGCTTCACTCCCTGACCAACATCGACCATGTTGAAAAACATAATCTAAAATCCAACCTAGACCTAGACTTTGAAATGGTAATAACTTCTTAAGTTCGGAAGTGGTCTCATGAGAAATTTATTCAAACTTAAATAAACCAGCGAGCTGATGTTGGAAAAACACTATCCCCGTTCCGAACACTAGCCTTAATATTCATAATTCATAATTCAAATTGTATTATGCTGCTACAGTTTCACTACCACTTCATTATTATGCTTATTTTTCCTTTTTTCTTCTGTTATTGAACTGCTTGGCATCCCTATCTAGCACCTTTTATTATTTGGGCCAATAGTATAAAATTTTCTCCTTCTAAAAAATTAACATCAAGTTACGTGATCATGTTAGATCAAGTATTAAATACTCATAATCTTGTTTAAAAATTGTATACCAATAGCAGTCATCTGTCATCACTGCCTCTTTTATATACAAACAGTCACTAACTGCTGCAGAATTTAAACCCTTAATATTCATCCTCCTTCAGCATAAAACTCCTCATCTTACTCCAATCTCAGCATGAACGAAGAACCTGCATGTTTTGATTCTGTTCATTTTTAAAGAAACTGCATAGACATCAGCTAATAACTCTGATGGTCAGAGGGCAAGCTGGCTCACCTGGGAAAGGTCACGGAGTGTGACATAGCCTGCTGATAAAAAAGACCACACATTTTGGGCAGCTGGACCTTAGGGCTAGTCTTATTCTCTCTATCACTGGTTTCCACTTGTGAAGATCAAATCAATAAACCTTTGTGCTTCTCAAGCAGAGAGGAACTAATGCGAGCCATTGCTGAAAACTCAGACTTCATTCAAACCCTTCACAGCACTCTCTCTGAGCTTTTAATTAAATACTTGGTTTCTGATGAGAAAATTTAAGAAAGTACATTGTAAAGAAGAAAGTAAATTGTTCATGACTGCTCTATAAATAACTGTTCAGGTTTCTTTTATGCATGGAGGAATAAGTTGGCTAAAAAACAAATATAGTTGACACCAAGTGTTATTGCAAGTAGAGCTCAATGCAAAATAAATATTGGCTTCCTGTTCAGCCAACTGCAGTATAGTGTATATAAATGACCCGATGGAAACACATTTAAGCAAGGGAGCACCAGAGACAGAGTATCTTACACACCGGCAGCTGTACAGGACATCTTTTTGGTGAACAGATTTATGGACAGGTTTGATGTACAGGACTTCATTATTTCAGTTGCAAAAGGAGTTTAAAATATATATTTAAAATATATGAGTGTATATAGTTGTAGATTATATAGCTTATAGGTCTCAAACGTACAGCCCATGGGTCAGGACTTGCCTGATAAAAGCTTATAATCTGACCTATCAAATGAATGTTTTATGTATGATCTAAAATAAAATGGTTTCATCCACCATCCAACTGAAAGATGTGGGAAAAAATACAAAGCAAAAAAAGAGTGTCTCTGTTCCACTATGGAGCAAAAAATAAAGCAATAAACCATAAACCTTGCTACTAACAAAATGTACTAATTATATAAAATTCCTTATCAGAATGTTAAAAAAAAAAACTTTAATGCCAGATTTTCTCAAGTTCATAAACAATCATAAACAATTTATGTTCTGAGTTATAACACTATCAAATGTGGTGGTGTTCATACAATGTACAATTTTCCATAGTAATAAATTATAATTAAAGACAATGAACAAGCACTAGATGTATTTTGCAAGTTAAGAACAAAAGCAAGAAGTTGATCTGATGATGATAAGCTCACATCATCAAAACACACACACACACACACACACACACACACAAAGAGTAGATCAGTTACACAGCTGGTCTGTGGAGAGAGTATCAGTCTGTCTGAACATGCATGCTTTGCTGTATGGTTAGGATTGATTTCACCACTGAAAAACTGAAACACACACACACACACATTCTGTTTGCCCTTTATAGGCCAATTAAACAGCAAACTGGCAGTGTCTTATTTGCTGTATGTACTACCTCTAGTTCCCTTTCACACTCCTTTGCATTTGCATCACTCCTGAGCTTGCGGCTTCATAGCATCCAAAACCTATCTGACACTGTCCCCTTCAGGACAAGTGTAGAAGTGTGTAGAACTTAAAAGTCTGCACTTTAATTTTATTTTTTATAAAGTTTACTCTTTCTCACTTCTTAATGTCACCATTGGCAGGGATGGACACTCCACTGTTTTTGAGTGTGCTATTAATGAAATGTTAATGGCCAGAAACACTCCAGACAGCTTCAGACAGATTTGTTTCACACATTTTATGTGGAAAACCTGGACCCAGGTTTTTCACTGTGTAAAAAATAAAATAAAATAAAATTAAATAAAATAAAATTAAATTAAATTAAATAAACAAAATAATATAAAAAATACCTAAATGAATTACACAATCAGTGAACATGTGTATAAAATGGCCTAATGTAATAACTTTAGGTGGGTTGTAAAATAATTAAAAGAAATAGTTTCTTTCCTACCATATGACCCTTTTCCTTAAATTATTCTATCAAAAACAAAAGTAGAAGAAAGCATTTGTTGCCACTCGACTGCTTTTAATAAGACTTGCACATATAATTTCAACCACTAGAGATCAGTAAAGTACCAAAAAAGTACACTTGCTTCCTACGGCTTAGGGAATATGCCTGACTTTAAACGTAGCTGCATCAAAGCATTTGTAGCTACATATAACTCTTTGAACTTTATATGTTCTGACACGCATGACCACCAGACCCCTATGTTTATACTCTCAGGTAACCCTGCCCACTCCACCCTCTAAAGGACTGTTCACCCAGTTTTGCTGTTGAAGTATCCAAACATGGGTAATATCTTTTCTCACAAGTAATTTTCCCCAATATTTTTCAAAAGGTCTTAGTGTGTGTGTGTGTGTGTGTGTGTGTGTGTGTGTGTGTGAGAGAGAGAGAGAGAGAGTGTGTGTGTGTGTGTGTGTGTGTGTGAGAGAGAGAGAGAGAGAGTGTGTCTGTGTGTGTGAGAGTGTGTGTGTGTGTGTGTGTGTGTGTCTGTGTGTGTGTGTGTGTGTGTGTGTGTGTGTGTGTGTGTGTGTGTGTGTGCTGTTCCTGGAAGCTCATTACCCCATTACAAGCAGGGCCAGGAAGCACTACTGTAGCGAACAGTTTACCTGACCCTTCCAGGTAAATTTCACTAATTTACTTAGCTGATATAAAGCTGTTCATTACAATGTGAATCGATGCAACTACTCACACCGAGATGACACAGCTGTTCATTTGACTCAGGCTATGATATGGTAACACATATCAACATTAATATTATGACATCACTGATAACTGTTTGCTTTACAGGCATTGTTGGCAATTTCATAACACTGACAGTCCATGTTTCATGTTCCCTTGTGTGTTAACTATGCTATTTAAGTAATAGTGTCATTGGACTTCTAGTTTTTAGCACTTAAATATGGATCTATTCTTTTGCTCTGTACCTATTCTATACCAATTCCATTGTATGAAGAGACAATTTAACACAAAATACACTTTAGTGGATCCTTGCACAGGGCCTTCAATATGCATTTTACCATGATAATTTCCTGTAGGGTCCCTTTAGCCCACAAGGCCACACTCAAGGTCTTGGATCTACTTTCCAAGAGCATGCAATGGCTCCTTGGACCCTTGGTGTCTTTCTTTCCTAAGGTCTGATTGAGAATTATGGATATCCAAGAGTCCTTGGCATCATTCCCACCTCATCCATTTATGGCACCCTGCTGTAAGAAATGAATCAAACGAATCCAAAAATCCCGTATCCGGCTGGCTTGAACGTGTTTGCGCAAAGGAATAATTGCGACACTCGAATGTGAGTCTTAATGCGTGTAATTATTTCCAGCAAGGAGAACAAACTATAAAACGTAGGCAGCAATGTGACTGACTCTAGGAGCAGCACAACTGGGAAACACAGATGTGAGGTGCGCTTCGCTTGTACACACACACACACACACGCACACACACTCCCCCTATCCGGCGCGTCTCGAGAAACCGACGCGTTTTGCGCACTTCCTGCTCCGGCCGTCAGCCGCACGGGAGGGAGAGAGAGAGAGAGAGAGTAAGAGAGAGAGAGAGAGAGAGAGAAGGGGAGGAATGCTGCAGGAAAAACCAGCATAGATCTGGTGTGTCCAGTGAACAGACAGGCGGCTCAGATGCCGCGGAGGATTCCTCACGCCCAGAAAACGCGATCGAGACACAGACGGCGAGCCCCAGCTACTCGGGAGGAAAGCAAATCCCTGGACCCATGAGTGGCCACTTTGGTTTAATCCTTTTTTTAAACTCATTTGATGGAAAAAGACTAGCTGGAATGCACCGCTGCTGCTGCTGAAGACCTTCACGTTTCATTCGGGGCCGTTTCCTCTGAGCTCAAGAGCTCCGCCAATTTCTGTTGACATCGTCTGCCTGCGCTAAGCATCGCCCTGATTCCTGCTGGTTATAGGGTGTAGAATAAAACTAAGAAAGAGCGAGAGACAGATAGAGAGAGCGAGAGAGAGAGAGAGAGAGAGAGAGGAGACTCATAGGGGATAGCGGTTCCGTTTCGCTTGTTTACGCGCCTTCACGATCGTAAACAAAAGCAGGAGAATCAAAGTCCTCGCTTTCCTGCCTGTTCATTCTGCGCGTCTGTTCTGCATTCATTTTCAGTGAGCCCGGGTTCCTGGACGTCAGAGGGGGAGAGAGAGAGAGAGAAAAAAAAATGATTTCAAAAATCAAAGCAGCATTCATCACAACTGATTCTTACTAATGACGTGATGGTGACCACGTGTGAAACATTTCCTTTGGATTAAAGTTAGACACTGTAAAGGTAAGCAGTTGCCTGTTCTCTCATCACCATGGTTGTTTTCAACGGCTTGCTGAAGATAAAAGTCTGCAAAGCTCTGGACCTAAAGCCCACACCGTGGTCACTGCGCCATGCGGTGGGACCCAAGACACAGACATTCCTGCTGGACACATACATTGCCCTCAACGTTGACAATTCCCGCGTGGGCCAGACCTCCACCAGGCAGAAGACCAACAGCCCGTCATGGAACGATGAGTTTGTCACAGAAGTGTACGACGGAAAGAAGATCGAGCTCTCAGTTTTCCATGACTCCCCAATCGGGTATGATGACTTCGTGGCCAACTGTACCATTCAGTTTGAAGATTTGCTGCAGAACGGCAGTAGACACTTCGAAGACTGGGTATGTTTCTGAACCAGACCCGAACAGCTTTGGTCCAAAAGAGATGCGGTCAAGTTTGGTTATTTTCTTGCTCTAACTCGTCTGATCCAGCTGTTGGGTAAACGGCCAGGTTTAACAGACATGTAAGAGGAGGGAAGTGACCAAACTAGACTTTGCCCCTGCAGGTCAGCAGTTGGTCACTAACCAAGCATTAAATTCGACATTAAGTGTCATGGTTCTTACATAGTGCTTTGGGAGAGAGATAGAGAGAGAGAGAGAAAGCTTTTTTTAAAGCCTATATTTTCCACATTTTCTGGGTGCTTTCTGACATATCACCAAACAGATTATGTTCATTGCATCAGAAAGCAACATTCACAATTTAAATCACATGAAAATGTTTTGCAAACCCAAATCACAAGACATGACCTGTCAGTGCGAATGTATGAAATAATAGGCTTAGATATTGATTTGCCGAATTTTCTGCCACCAGCTTAGTTTATAATAAAGTAGCCAGAAGCATGCGATAGAGTATTATTTGTAACTGAAAAGGTGGGCGAAGATGCACTCATTTGGCGTTAAAATAAATCAAACGCTGTTTTACTTAGTGCGCATCTCCCAAGGCTTCTGATATTCACACAATTTCAGGCTTTCAGCTAGAGACATGTTGCAAAATAATCTGCAAGTCTTTGTTTTTAGAGGAAGGTGTTGACAGTTGGGCAATAAATAGCTCACATCTACTTTTGTTTCTTGTAACACCCTATCTAATCTTGGACACCACTCACAGACCGACTGCTGTGAGCTGTAAATTGTGATCTATTATTGAGTCACATACAGCTGGTTGACAAATTAGAGGAAAAAATGGTTACTTATGCTGTATACAGCATTTTGCTGGCATGGCTTGCTGTCAGTGTAAATTAACACTTTTTATTTCTAATGGACAACCATATCTTAGGATAAAGTGCTTCTCAATTGTGGGCATTTTTCATCATGACCCTGGCGACCCTCAATCCACTGTGCATGAGGTCATACTGAATGCCTTTATGAAAAGGAAAAATGGAGTAGATCATACTGCATGCTGTGGCCGTCACAGTCACCCCAGGCCAGTGGGAGATTTTGGAGTGATGTGTTAAGATCATCATCAAGACATTAACTAAGGGAATATCCTTGGGGAAAATTGTGTTCATCCCTGCAGTATAGTTTCCGAGATGCGCAGAATATGTCCCGAAGGTGCACTGATTCTGTTCTAATGGATCACAGTGACACTTAATTTCGCTTTTCCTTCAGCCATCTGTAGATAGCTAGCTTTGGTGGAAAGTAATTCACATTATTATCTGTTTATTTTCTGTTTGTAGGCAATATAAAAT